>JABFPM010004232.1:0-12985 GCA_022817325.1 Idris sp. 1 HC-2018 | reverse complement strand
AAATCAGTCAGCCTCGAGAGTCTTTGCACTTACGGAAGTTATTATTTTCTTTAAACTATAACAAAGATGTAACTCACATCACTCTCGATATCAATGTCTCTATCATCATCGCTCATTTTAATACTTTTGGTCCTAAAAATCAAAAATATTATAATTAATTCGAAAATATATTGAGATGTGTATTTAAAAATAAAAGATAATTTATGGAAAAACCTTCATTAAACAAACGTTTTAATTAATAATAACTATTTTAAAAAAAACAACTTTTAGAGCAATTTTGACATTTGAAATGATTTTTTAATTTATTCAAAGTGAAAGAATAGAATTTCAATGTATGCTATTCTTAAAAAAAAAAAAATTGAATGAAAAAATAATTATTATTTGTTTTTAGGTCTTGTAAGGTTATAAAGAAATTGTGTAAACGCGTGTAAATATGCTCCCGTGTACATGCACACATACACAAACTGAACTTTGTAACAAAATATAAGTAAAATAAACAATTATATTCTCAGGTAAACTAATAATAAATAAAAAGAATAAAGACAAAAACTTAATACTTACAGTATAAAAACTAAAAATAATATTGCAGTTGATTCTGGAACTGGATAAATGTGTATAGCCTGCTGTTCACAATAATAAAGAGCACGTAGATAGTCAGCTGAATTGCGTTATTTCAGGCACACTCTCTCACGCGGCCTTAACCGTGTGTTCCGAAAGTCTTTTTTGGTGAGATTGTCAGCCATGCTTTTAGAGAGTTTGTTTCGAATATCTAATCAATATGAGCGAACAATTTAAAATTCAAAATACTTTTTCATGAAACTAAGTAAAAAGCTAAGGTTTATAAATAACGCTACTTTTGTACAGTTTACTCGAGTTAGATTATTAACTTCAACTATTTCGTTTCTTGTCATTATTTACGTTTTTACATTTTTAAATAAAAACAGGTTACAATGTAAATAAAGTAACTAAAAGATAGATATAGTAAAAATTGAATAATATACAAATTATAATTATAAAAGCCATAAATTTGTAGAAGGATCATAGATACTATAAAGTAGACTTTATCTCGTCAATACATAGACGGTCTTTAAAAATAGTTTAAAAAATTCAGGGGAATTTGTGCATTTCTGTGGCAAATTTTTTTTCTTGAAGTCGCTAGACACTCTGACTCCGTTTTAAAGAAATAATCAAAAAAAGTTGTATTAAGTTATTCTATTTGACAGTACAATTCAATAGGAAAATTCTATTCTTTCATTTCTTCTACAATCCATTCAAATGTTTGTCGACAGATAGGGCATGTCGATTTTTTCTTGCAGCTCGGACATAACCGACGTTCTGAGAATAATTGTTTCTGTGTATTCATCCACTTTTCCAAGCAAGGTTTGCAAAAATTGTGGTTACACTTATCAGGATGAACCGCTCTTTTTTCTAGCATGCAAATGCTGCAAGTTTTTTCCATGACTGAAAATAAAAATTCCTTTGAAATAAGCGGGAGATTAATCTTACAAAATTTAAAAGGAAATATCTGTGTCAAATTTCCAGACAATTTTTTTTCCTTGGAATCGCCTGGAACCTTCAACTCAGGTAAATTATAATTTACAAAATTACAGATATTCAAAAATATTTACAGTATATTCTGAGAATGTTTTGTGCTATTAGGGATAATGTATGTATAAGACTATTTCAAAAATCAAGATTGGACATGCATAAAAACTTGCTTTTCAGATTTAAAAGAAAAATAATAATCTAATAAGGTTTATTAATTGTCAACATAATCCTAAAGATGGCGTTGAGAACACAGGATAAATTTTGGAATAGTTAGTACGTTAATAGATTAACACTATACCTATATAGTATTAATATAGTAACTTTTTGAAAAAAAAAATTAAATTTTGCTCATAACACCACCTTCAGGATAAAGTTGTCACTTCGAGAATCCTTTTAATAATTTAAACTCAATAACTTAAAAAGTAAATTTATCTAATAAAAATGAATTAAACATACTTTTGAAGATGTTTTAATGCACTAAGGAGACACACAACAATCAAATTTTCAAATTACTGCAAGAAAATAATTAAAATTTTAATAATCGAATTTTTAAATCAATTTGTTAAATTTTGTGTTAAGAAAATTAATTTAATTTCGGTTTTTAAATCAAGTAAATGAAATGAGTCGCACGTTTTAAATTTAACACTTTTAACGATTAATTTCAAATACAGTTGAAGCGATCGGTTTTTAGACTGACTTGGTCCATTCTCGGCATTTACCACGAAAAGAGGGGTTTCCAAGTCATTTCCGGACCGGAAAAAGGTGAAAAACATTTTAATTGGCTTCGCGGGCCCGGAGAAGGAAAAGGCACGGCCCCTTTGGGTTTTTCCCAGTACCATTTGAACCTTTTATGTTTTCCGACTGTATACAAATTAGCCTGAACTTTTGGGAGAAAGTTGAGAAAAAAGGTCTGCAGACATCTGCGAGTGTACGGGAGTCCGTTGTTAGGATTTATGAATGACAAAAAAAGTAAGATCATTATTTTAATAAATTAACTACACATTTTGTGCATAAAAAATAAATTATTTTTTAAAAGAAAACATTGAACCTGGCACTGATTCTCACAGCGGAGAAGATTACATGTTTTTTAAAAATGTACAATTCAGAATAATTATAATTTATTACCCACAGTAATTCAATGATAAATATAAATAAAACTCAAATAATATTATTTTAATTAGTTAAATTTCAAAATAAAAAAGAACAAACAAATCTTATTATTATAAAAAAATATGCTATTTAAAAAATAAATACATTTTGTCAAATACGAAATTTGTAATTTATTTTTTAAAATAATGTTCTACAATTATTTTTTTTTATTAAAAAACTCTCATTTTTATGTTTTTTCAACATTTTTATGTTTTTTTCCCGTGTAAAGTAAAAAATAATCCAATTATTGAGTAATTTTCATTCTTTTTTTTCATCTTACCCGGAGAAAAGTGGAAATACAATACAATTTTCAAACTAAATAATATATATTTGATTGTTTTTTTATATGTGAATTCTCTAGAACTCTCGAATAATTTTTAAATATTAAAAGTATTTTAAACAAGTATCTTTTTCAAACCAATTTATTTCATATAAAATGTTTTCATGCGATTGCATAAATATCAAATTTCTATGACGATCTCTTCTGGGAACGTCATACATAGTCTTGTGCTTATTTTGGAGCTTATATACTTTTTGTATCGCACAGAAAAGTATAAAATTCTAACCCTGTAATATTTTCTGTCTAAAATTCAATCGCTAATTTAACATACAATGTTTCAATATTTACAGCCTGCAGTTTTCTGTCTCTTGGAATGATGGATCGTTCTGTCGTCTTCACTTTCCGATGATTCTGTTTCATCTTCACTCTCTGTTTCGGGCTCTTCTTTTATATCAGAGTCATCAAAAGTGATGTTTCCAATAGCCTGAGTCCCATCCAGAAGTTTTACTGTAAAAATAAATTGCAGGATTAATTTAACATACATTTTGTTTATTTGCTTATTCTTTTCAACTGAAAACTTACTTTCTTTTTCTAAAGCCAGGTTTTGTTTTCTTAAATCATTTATATCATTTTTTTGGCAAAAATTTTTGCGTCTCATCATCAATATATACTCTGCTGCTTTCGTTAAAACTTGAGCTCTACTTGTTTTTGTACCTGGTAGTTCAGGTAAACAATCTCGCAGACTTACGTAGTTATCTTTGAGACGATACCTCCTTTCACGTTCTAAAGCATTGTGATGTGCACGTTTTTCAGCCTGGATAAATGTATAAAATTAAAATTAACAGAAGAATATTAAATTTCGTAGAAAAATATTAATAAAATAAAAAAAGTCACGCCCAAGACTTAAGATTGTAAAAAGTAAGGAATTTATTGAACGCTGGTTATAAAGATGTATTAAATAAAAGTTAAAATTCAAGCAGTAAATAGATTGTAAACAAAAAAATTTTTACCTAATCTCTTATTCAATGAATCTGAATGACTATTTCGTTATCATTTTATTAACAATATTTTCAATAAATTCCTTATAGACAATCGTTTTAAATAAATTCTAATTAATTAAATAAAATATTGCATTTATTCTATAATCATATATATCTTAGATTAAAAAAAATTGATATATCTTAGAAATAAAATATTTTACCTTTGAATAGTACTGTAAATTGCTTGAATTCCTTTGTTTAGAGTCATCATAGTACTCATCATCATCCTGAAAAATATCACTTTCAATAATTTTTTTGTGCAAACATTGAAAGAATGTTTTTAATACAAAAAATTATAACTTACATCGCTCATAAATTCCTCTATCATTTCGCCTTACTTTAAAATAATACTTTCTGTGTCTGAAAAAAAAAAAAAAAATTATTTTACAAATATTGTAAAATATTATAAATATTGGCAAATATTACAAATATTGGCTATTATAATAAAATCATTGATAATAAAAAATACATCTTTTTTTAAAAATTACTTTTTAAAGCACACTTGACATTAAAAACAATTTAATAATAAAAGTTTGTTTTGAATTTTTATAAGGTTATATAAAAATTTGGTAAACACGTGTAAACATTCTTAAATTTATGCCTTAAAATACTCACAATCTAACTTCAATTTCTTTTCAATAAGTCAAAAGTAAAATAAAAATATTCAGCCAAAAATTAACAATAATCACTAATGTTTATATCTTCAAAATAAAACAAACGTGTTACTGTTTATGTTTTTAACAACAATGAAGATAGTTATGAATAGAAGTTTTGCCTGCAGATGGCGCTTTCAGTCTGAAATGCGCACTCACTTGTACTTCTAATTAATAACTGCGCAGTGCGCCTTACTGTAGTCATTTTCACAATTGTTTCGCGATGTCGTATGGATCCATAAAACAGAATTTAGCCTGAAAAAATTAAAGAACTATTAACAGACACTATAATAACAATGTTAGCCTGTGCAAGTGTTCACTTTCATTGACGTGCAACAACAATTTGCATAATTTTGTGACTTAAGTAAACAGTGTTTGTGTGTGTGTGTGTGTATGTATGTGTGTGTCTGTCTAAAAAAAGACAAAAACAACGTCGACCATGAACATCCAAAAGAAAAAGTGGAACTTTCCTGAAAGGGGAAGAGGATATGGAGATCGTAAGCTGATTTTTATTTCGTTTCTCTTTTTCGCAATCTTTTGTATATATATACATATATTGTTTTCAAAACAAGTTTCATTACATAATACTTTTGACTTTTTTTATCTTCAATTTTTTTCTTTTTGAATTAGCATCCGATCAAAAAGGAGGAGGAGGAAAACTGAACAGAAAAGTGTTTTTCAAAACTCCTGGCCATGTAAATAACATGCACAAAACGAAAAACTTTCAACTAGCACTCAACCATTACAAAGACGACATAACTATGACAAACAGCCATAACAGCAACAGACAAGCAAATTTGCAGGGCAATTCACGAGGAAGGTACAGTCCGTTGCCACAGGGAATACGAAAATTCGGCGGAAAAGTAAATGTTTTGAATCGAAAAAGTGATATTAGCTGGTACAAAATAACGGTATGTGTTTATATTTCACATTTTTACCTTTCTAAAGAAAATATTTTGATTTTTTGTTATCTATTAAAATGTTGAAGTGTAAGAAAAAATTTGCAGGATAAATTTAATTATATTTATTGGTTTTTGCAGTTACCTTTTGGTGGCAAATTTACAAAGGAATATATTCATCAAACTTTGCTGAGTTTTATGGACCCTAACACTTTCGTCCCTCTTTTGGTAGGACAACAATTTTTCAAACAAAATTATATTTGAAAACATAATTTTTTTATCTTCTCTACAAAAAAATTAATTAAGAAATTTGTTTAATCATTCGAGGAAAATTTTGTTTAATGCAAAAATGTATCAATTTCTCAAGCAAAATGTTGAGTTTAAGAACAAAAATTATTGCAGTACTCGTCCAACGAAAGGGAAGCCTATTTTTACGTTGACAATGAAGATGATGCTAACAGACTGGTAGAACACGATAAAAAAGTTACGACAACAGATGGGTACAAGCTTGCGATACGAGCGAGACCTGGCTATCCAAACGTGGACTCAAGTAGCATCGATGATGCTTTCAAAGAAAGGATAACAAGTGCTTTGGACAGGAGATATAATCGAGAGAACAATGCACTTGATCTTACGAGTTTTCATCGAGATCCCAGTACGTAAATATTTATTTGAAAATTAACTCTAGAAACGTTATTTTATTTTTTCCCCAATATATTATAAAACACCAACTAAGTAAGAAACGTACCCCAACTTTCAATATCGATCAACAGTTGTTTTTTTGCATAAAAACGCAATTTTAATATGTGATATTTTTTCAATTTTTAATTAAGAATATGATTAAAATATTTATTGTAAACTTTACTTTTTGATACCGAAAAATCAACGCAAGTAAAAAGTAACATGGAAAAAGCATAAACTTTGTTAATTTACATCCAATTTTAAGTTTCTCTATGGGATCCTGCAGATATTTAACAGGTCTTTAAGGTGTATATACTCGTTTTATCATTCCTTCAAAAAATATATTCATTCTGATTTATAAAATTGATAAAAATGAAAAAAAAATTGAAATTAAAAATAATCACGAATAAACGTGTGTATCAATACATTAATTAATTAAAATTTTATTTGATTTGTTAAATATATATATTTTTTAATAAGTATATAATTTAAAACGAAAAGGACTATAAGTTTCAGTCTCGTAACATGCAGTTTTCGTGGTAGCATGAAAAAACTTGTAGTCTGATCTTTAAATAAATGAAAAAACTTTGAAGGAGCGCTGGGGAATGTTTATTACCGTTTATTACAGTTGGTGCTTCTTAGGTTAAGAGGAATATTTTTATTTTAGTCATGCAATTTTTCTTACAGGTTTTTCAACGGACTATTTTTGCGCTCTATTTCGATCGAGTTTGATGCAGTACGTTTTGGATTTAATATCCAAGCACACTCCAAATTTGATAGCACTGAAACTGGATAATAATAAACTTTACTCATTGATCACACTTAAAAGTTTGAAAGACTTTTTGCCTAATTTAAAAACTTTATCAGTCGGAGAAAACAAGGTGCTTTATTTATTTTAAAAATTAAATTGATGATTTCTTATTTCTAAAAGAAAAGTAGAAATAACAATTTTGTTTTGGCAGATGAACGACATTAATCAGTTAGAAAATATTAAAGAGTTGGATTTACAAGAGTTGTGGTTAAAGGGAAACCCTCTGTGCAACAGATTCAAAAATAAGCAAAATGATTATGTCAGGTAATGTATTGTTTTCTACAAATAATTAAATACATTTGAATGAAAAACTTGTATAACAAGTCGTGTAACAAGTTAATTTTCATTTATTTAGTTTACAACTAAAATTTTTGAATTCATAAATATAAAATCATCAATATTTACTTTAATTTATTTACTGAAAGTCTGTTTTACATAATTTTTTAAACGCGATTTTGAACTTGTCTTTTAATTTAAAAAAAGTTCAAATCTAGTAAACTCAATAAAAAATAAATAAAACTAAATAAAAGTAATTTAATCGAGTGTGTTTTCTTCTATTGTAAATGATTCGGAGATTCCGGACTTCTTGGCTTTTTTTCCATAATTCAGCGAGGTGCAAAAAAGATTCCCTCGACTACAAATACTGGTAACATCATTTTTACTTCATCAACTTTTATAATTTGTAAATTTAATATTTCTTACAAAAAATATATATACTTTTAAGGATGGACAAGTGCTGCAGAAGCCCATTTCTTTCGAACTTGAACACGAAAGCAACAACATTCCAACAACACAGATGTTCTTCAGTGTAAAACCAGAAGTGAACTCAATTGCAACTACGTTTCTTAACGAGTATTTCGACGTTTTCGACTCAGCTGACAGACAGGGCCTGTTAAATGCGTACCACGAGCAAGCAACTTACAGTATGACTGTGTCTTTTCAATTTCAACCTGGAAAGTAAGCTCAACAAACTATAAAACATTACATTTTAATATAAAACAATTTTTATACTAATGATAATTCATTTTTTACAGACTAAGTGCTTACCTGCCAGACAACAGAAACATCTTGAGACACACAGAACCTTACAAACGTCGAAAACTTTTGAAAAATGGAAGATTACATGTAGTCTCATTTATTTCGGGGTTACCGAAAACACAGCACATCAAGACTTCATTTACTCTGGATATTTGTCTAGTTACAGTACGTAACTGTTTAAGAACTTTATTTTAAGGGGTTATCTCAGTTTTTAAAGCACTTTTGGAGGTGTTTTTTGACATTTTTTTTCTCCGAAAATAAATTGTCAATTAAAAAAGCATTTAGTGCGTTTGAAAGGTATAATATTTAACTTTATTCACAATTTTTTTTAACAAAAATTTTCAAAATCGAACGAGTTATGGCCTGGCTCCTGCAGCACCTCTCAGCGAAAGGGTTATGCGGTGGACATCATAACACGTCAACCGCTCATCTAAAACAAAAAATAAAAAATAGAGTTTTAATTTTATGAAAAAAACTTGCCCTTGGACGAAGGATATTAATTTTTTTTGCTTGTAAACAAAATGGCGACCATCTGAAAAAACATTGTTTTTTTTACCCAAAATTTGGAACTTTAAATGTGCATAAAAAAGTTAATTTTTTTTAAAAATTAAATTCCTTCGTCCAAGGGCAAGAAATTTATATAAAAAACAATCCCACAAAGTTTTATACAAATCCGTTGAGAATTGCGTCTGCAATCGTGTCCACCGACTCAAAAATGTCGTTTTGAAAAAAACGACTTTAAAGTTTTGAAACCAACTATAATGAATGTAACATTCAAAAAATTTGACTTACACTGAGTCATCTATTCCGGGTCCATACAGCAACCCTTCTGCATCCATAGCAGCTTCTAAAGTTTTGATTTGGTGCTGTCGTCGACGCATTCTCTCTTCTCGGGTAGCTGCATGTGCGCGGTTGTTGGCCAAGAAAATTCGGTGCTCATCTTTCGTGGCAGCAAAATTATGAGCATTTGGCCCAGTAGGCACGTTCATTGACTGGAATATCATCAGAATACTAGAAAAACCTTCATTAAATAAACAAGCTGCTGTGTAAGCAGCAATTTGTACAATAGTATTGCTGCCTGGAAGTATTTTGAGGCAGATTTTCCAAATGAGCTGATTGTAACTTTCATTATTATTTTGAGTAAAACCACCCACACAGCGTTCGAGTAATTCTTGCTTACTCAAATCTGCGTAAATCGGCTTGATAGCTTTCGAAACATCATCGGGAAATTGTTTGTAATCGTGCTCAAATGAATCCAGTTTGCCGTCAGAGGATGCGCGCTGCCATGCACACCAAGATTCGCTTCCAACTGGACATTTGTCGTGATTGTAGTTATAATGATGATAAGTGGCCCAAATCGCATCTCTCATTTTGTCAACTGAATCACAGTTTCGTCTAATGGCCAAACCATAATAAACTGTCAATTTGTCGATAAGTTTTCCAGTAAGCTTACCTCGTCCGCCGAGCCCACGGGTGTTTTTTTTACACGCACGTAATCGAGAGCCCATTCTCTTTTGAACGTGCCCGATACATTCTTTTTTTGTAATCGTTATTGTAGGGCCATAAGGAAAAGCATCTCGAACACCTGAGTAGGTTTTGGAGTCCCCATCACCGATATAGTTAACGTATTTCACGCCGAGATTTTCTGTAGAACGTTTAAACATTTCAGTTATTGCTTCAACCTCCATTTTGCCTGCTGATCCTTGATGGTTTGCTGAACATTCATTTTCATGTGTTTGCATGAATTCTGCATATTCTTCAATGTTTTTTTTCCAAAGTTCGCACAATTTGCAGTACGCACTTTTCACTTGAACGTCGAGAACTTTTCCACTATAATAGCCTATTATTGACGAGACACCATAAAGAGACGTATAGCCGCGCTTTTGCCACGTTCCATCACCTGACACAATTAGTTCATTTTCATTTTCGGAATTCGTTAATGCAGCATTTTCTTTTTTTTCTTCTTCCACTGCTTTTTTAAATAATTTTGTAACCACTTCTTTGACCGATATCAACACGTGCTTTACCATGAGATTATAAGTATTATAAGATATAAATTTTGGCATATCCATAAGACCACAAAACTTTACACACCCTTCATAGCCAAGTCCCAGCAGTCTCATTATAAAAATAAAACGTCTATTAATTTCGTACGCGTGTCCAATTAACGCGCAAGAAGGTACGGAAACAATTGGGCAGTTGTCACACACCACTGCAATTTTGAATCCAAGTCCACGCGTACTTTCCGTTTGAAATTTTATATTTCCGTCACACTTTCGACATTTCACTAATGATGAAATTGCAGCAAAAACAGTGATAAAATTAATGATTCGATATTGAATCGAATCGTCTTGCGGCACAATCATTTCTTCTCGTGCTTTGAATTTCTTTGCCGCGGTACTAAACGTGCTTTCGGCAGCCTCTGCATTTTTCGGGTTAAAAGATTGTTTTCTTTTTCGCGACCGATCTTTGCGAGTTTTTAATGTTTCGCGTGACTGTCGAGTGACTTTATCACGAGCCATCTTTAAAAATTTTCGTTTCTACACACAGAAAACTAAAAATATGAAAACTTAGACACGTGAGCGACCGTTACAATATATAGCTAAGAAAAATGCCGTTGTAAGTTGAAATTTTACTCTAAAACTTAGAAGAATCATTATAGATGGTGCCACAATGATGTATAACACGTTTTTAGGCTTATAAACAGAGCAGGTATACGGAACAGCCAAGCGCCGGCTAAGGTCGCCGCGCAACGGGGGGCAGCGTTCGCTTCGACGTTCGATTTAAATACTTTAACGACGTCAGATCAATGTATAATTTTAGATTTACATTGTCTAAGGACACTACTTTCCAATTATAACATTTTCCAAAAATCGATTTTTTTTTAAAAAAAAATTGAGATAACCCCTTAAATTGACGTTAGAATATTGTTTTTTATATATTTGATTTTTCTACAGAAAGAAATGATGCTAGCCACAGTGACCGGCTTGTACAAAGAGCTAGGCAGCAAAGAGGAACAACTGCGATACTTCAACAGAATTTTTGTGATTGTGCCACAAGACGCGGGATATTGCATAATCAATGAACAGTTCCACGTGACTCATGCAATAGACGAACAGATTAAGCATTATCGAGATAGCGTGACCAAAAATTCAGCTGAAGTTCAGCCCACTTTAAATGCTGCCGGACCGTCAACACTTTCGTCTGAAGACATGCAAAGGATGGCCGTAACACTCAGTCAGCAGACCAATATGAACCTGGATTACAGTGTCAGATGCCTTCAGGAGTGCTCTTGGATTTATGATAATGCACTTAATGCGTTTCAGAATTGTTTTAAGACGGGAAAAATACCTGAGGAGGCTTTCATAAAGACCTCATAACTTTTTGTTTCTTTTTCTTTTTTCAAAATTTATCGTGCAGAAAAATCAGTTTATTTTTTTTTGTCTTATTGTTAATGATATTTATAGATATATCATAATACTTATAGAATATCATTGTTTTTCATATTTAAGTTGATAATTAAGATTGTTTAAGATGAGGTAGTACAATTTTTAAAAATTTTCGGTTTGAAACAATCGAGAAAGTTAAATTGATTTGATTTAAATTAAAAAAATTTAATCTAAATGTCTTAATCATTAAGGAAAATAATTGTTCAATTAATAGTGTCTTAAACAATCTTATTTATTTATTCAAAAAAATACCAAAATAATCATTTATCATTTGTTTATATCGACTTAGATAATAATAACTCTTCGTCAGTTCATTGTTTTATGTTAAGGATACACTGTGATTATGTGTGCATATATAAACTTATAAAAGATATAGAAAAAAGTTAACTTTTATACATAAATGTATAAACAATTTAAGAACAAAGATACATAATTTAAAGATGTACAATATGTTTCAAGAAATGTTAGAACAAATTTATTATTTATTGTTTTTAAGTAACATGTTGCATTCCGTCAATTCATGTAGAAAAAAATTAGATCAAAATTCTAATTAAAAAGCAATACTCTGATAAATCTTTTTTCTTTTAGCGGTTTTCTTTGAAAAACAATTATACTTTAAATTTTTGTTTTAATGAAAGAAAAAAGAAGGAAACAAAGATATCCTTGAAATTTAATTTCTAAAAATGTTGGTTATTTAGCCATCTGAATACAAAAAGGCAAGAGCATGTGGATTTTGTCTACTCTTGATTACGACTATATCAATTTTTGATACCACAATGGTCTGTTCAATGAAAATGAGCTTCTGGATATTATCCATACTGAGGTTCAATACTCAATCAGAAAATGTGGATTTGTCGTCATATCGACAAAAAAGTGTCAAGAACTTCTATTCAGCCTTGTACACCTTAATGGCGACCAACAATTTTGAAATTGTAAAAAAAGTAATGCTGAAAATTATTTTAAAACTAATTTATATAATTTTCCTTCAAATTATTATTTAATCAAAATTAATTTTCTTGATTCTATCTCAAATAATTTTGTATAGTATCAATAATCTAGTTTTTTTGTTGATCCAAGAAATAATGTTAGAATTTAAAGCATATAGTTTATATACCATAATCTTATGTGTTTCCTATGCTAGTATGTATCATCTTTTATTAGTATAGTATATTATAAGTTTACGTACAATTGTTCATTTATAAAACCAAATAAGACGTCTCGAAAACATTTATAAAGTAATTTTTCTGTTTGAGCTTTTGATATTATACTGATATAATTAATTATTGAACTTACAATTATTTTAATTTGGTTTCATAATGCATTTTTAATTTAATAATTAATTTTAAAATTTTGGGATAAACTGTATTCTTTTTTTAATTTTATTATTTTTTATTTTTTTGTAACTGATTCAGATACAAATTTAATTAGTATGTATTA
>JABFPM010004231.1:0-12986 GCA_022817325.1 Idris sp. 1 HC-2018 | reverse complement strand
TTTTAATATTTTCAGCTAAATTGTTTAATTTTTTTTATTAATTCCAGTAAGTATTAGCTGCTATTTCTTATAGAAAATATTTCTTCATGAACCTCACTAAAGTCTGACATAAAATATATTTTTTTGATAAATATAATCTTTGGACAATAAAAATACAAAATTCTCAAGTTATTAATTTGAAAATATGTTAAATGAAGTTTTAAATTTATTACAGTAATTATTATAATGATTTATTATAACGTGGAATTTTATATGCCAGTTTCAAAAATTAAAAATAAAAAATTCCGTCAGATGTTGCCAGTGGCCAGGCTTGCAATCCTGACTTGAGAATTGTTTTAATTATAATTTAATATTTTTATTTTGGTATGTGTGAAATGAAATGAATTAATGTATGAATGTTAGAATGTAGTGTGCACAGTGCGAATCAACAATTAATTTTATCATTTTATATTGAAAATTGTAAAAATAATGTGTAAAGAATTGATTAACTTATTTTTTTACGCGTTTCAGCAAATAAACAATGCCTACAAATGCACAGAGACGAGCTGAGGCTAGACGCGGTTACTTAAAATATGAGAGAATGCATCGGGCCGAAGAAAATGACAAGACGCAAACATCATCGATGAGAAGCCAGAGACAGGTGACAAGTGTCTTTCATCCTGGAGGGAGACGAGCGGATGTCATTCCCGCTCGTCATACGAGAGCAGACGTCACCTGTCAAATAGCAGGAGCAGACGAAGAGTAAAAATAGTCGGAAGTAGAGGGCGCAGCGTCATGCGCGCAACTCTACCGTCAAAATCTCCTATGCGGCCATTCTAGATTTTACAGCTGACTATTGCCAACGTCTGACGTCCTGGACCTGTTTTGTTTTGAAGGGTTGAATATCTTTTTGCGTCTTAATGACCGGTCTCCTCCTAGGCTACGATAGACAAATTCGAGGCATTTTTGAGCCAAATGTCGGCGATGCAGATGGAGCAAGATGAACTTGTGCTAGAAAATGCTGAGCTCCGCAAGGTTGGGTCAATCTCGACCTAAACTGCTACAGCGGTAACCTAGGCTCGATCATTTGTCTCATGTATTGTCATTCTGGGCAGCATTGCCGACAAATGACCATGATAATTTGTCTCTCTGGGATATAATTTTCAGGTAATTATGTCAGATGAGTGAGTTGTTAAATGAGCCTAAAACTACCCATTAGGAAATTGCCAGAGTATGATAACTGGGCCTATTACGGTCCATTACTGGTTACCATACTATGAAACTGTGAAGCTGTGAAACACGGGCCTGATTTGACTATACTATGGCTGTCAACAGGAACTATTGTCAAATAAGGACTAAAGAAAGCTGGCTCTGAATAATATCCAGGATTATCTTTTTTTTAAACAACTATTTCCCAGAAATGTTAAACAGAGTTGGGCACTTTGCTAAAGAAAGTCGTCCAGATCATGCCCATACTGTCATTCAAAATGGTAACAATATGGATCCAGTCTGGTGCACTCGTAGCATCCAGACTGTTTACTATATAGCCGCCATATTACGCCCATATAGTGTTTTCCAGAATGGCAATAATATGGATCTAGTCTGGTGCACTCGTAGCATCCGGATGGTTTACCGTATGGCCGCCATATTACGCCCATATAATGTTTTTCAGAATGACAATAATATGGATCTAGTCTGGTGCACTCGTAGCATCCGGACCTTTGCCATACTGTTTACCATCCTGTCTCCATATTTTGTCCATACTATTTAAAGAAGATTGTAAGTGTAAGTCTGGCGCAATTCTTAGCATCCTTACTGTAAGCCATATTTTAACAATATTACAACCATTCTGTTTTCAGATTCAAAGAAAAGTATGGATAATATCTGGCTGTTTTATCCAGACTATCATCCCGTATTATTGCCTTACTCTATCCAGACAGTTTTCTTACCCAAAAATGAGTCAGGCGAGCAGTATGGGAAACGCTCCTAATCCAGACTGTGCCGAACTGTTTTTGCCACACTGTATCCGTACTTTATCCTGACCTTAACCATACTATTACCATACTGCATCCATACTTCTACCAGACTTTTGCCATACTGCTATCCATTCTTAATCCATATCTTAGCCATACTGATTTTTTCCACGCGGGATTATCTCGACTGACATCTCTAAAAGGATTACATTTGATAAATCTTGATCCGTGCTCTATTAAATTTAATAATTCGGCTATAACATATTTTTATAATTCTACGTTCAGCATACATCTTATATGATTTATATTATATTCATTAATTGTATCACAAAAATGACCTTGCAAAGGTAAAATATATGAGGCTTCCTCATGCAGTCCGAAGATTTTCTGCGCATAATAATAATAATACTAAACTATTAATTATGTATTCTATTATTTACATAATTCATATTTAGATAAAATATATTAATTTATAAAAATTATTAATAAAAAAAATAATAAATAACCTTAAGATAAAAATTATATTTAATTTCCAAAATATTCTTTAATCTTTTCGCAATCATATATTATAGTTTTTTATTCAAACTGTAAGAATAAAAAAAAATAAAAGAAATATAAGAAATTTTACTATTATTTTATTGCCATATCTCGCCCATTTTAATCATTCCAACATTAATTAACAATTTCATTTGCTTTTTTATTAAGGTTTTTTGATGAAAATTGACGATTTGGCAGCACTTTCAAAATTGACAATTTTTTCAAAATTTTTGGGTGACCCTTTAATTTTGGTGCGCAGTGTATTAATTGCTGTTTCTTAAAGAACTGAAAGGAAAATTTAAATAGTGATTTAACCCATTAAGTCTCGAATAAACGGATGTCGATTACTTTTTTCAGCACACATTTTTTCTGTAATAATAGGCCAATTTTAATATAAAGTTTATCAAACTTTCAGAATATGTTTTTGAAAATTTTGACCAGAAAAAGTTTAATTGATTAACAAAAAAAAAAAAAAATCTCAATTTTGTTTATAATCTACTTTTTCGTTTCAAAATCAAATGTACATAATTTTAAAAAGTTGTAAAATATTGCGATCAAAAACTGTAAACTATAATGTTTGTACATAAAAATTTTAAAATTTCAGACGTCGGTGCTCAATGTCGCCGCTCAAATGCTATAGGTGAACTCATTATTTTCACGAATAATTTATTTATTTTGATACATTTCAGTTAAACATGCATAAAACTTACTACAATACACAAAGTAAGTGAAATTTATAAAAATAAATAATATATTCCGGAAAAGAATGAGTTCACTTATACTCTTTGAGCGTCTATGTAGTACTGCTATTGTGAATTTTAAAATGTTCATTTACATACATTATATTTTTGGATCCATCGACACAAGATTTTTATTTTTCAGAATTATGTGCACTTGATTTTGATCTACAAAAGTCGATATGAGTTCTTTTTGAGAAAAAATACTTTTTTTCCAAACGATCAATTATAATTTTTTTTGTTTAAACTTTTCAACAATTCTTTTAACTTTTCTGAATGTTCAATAAATTGTACATTGAAACTGTAAGGTAGAATTTTTTTAGATCTGTTTTAGAAAATATGTGTGTTCAAAAAAGTAATCCGAATTCAACAATTTGGGATTTTACTGAAAACCCATTTACGTAAATGGAATCTGAATTTCAGGTTAAATCCGAAAAAGACCTGAAATTCTGGTTAAATAAACCTGACAAATGGCTGGTTCAATCTGACTCTAGTTTTGATATAAATTGTTTCTATTTAAAGTGTTGACTTACCCGAGTAAAGCCGGGTTCTTAAATCTTTAAGAACAGCAACTATTTCTGTGTCAAAAAATACAATGAAATTATTTTTTTCGAATTTTTAATAATAATAATTATTTGTTGATAATAAAAAAAACTTAGTTTGAATCTTAAAATTATATGTAATTGACATTTTGGCATCATATAAGTTTCGAATTTATTGTATATTCTAAAAATATTATTTATATAGTTATTTAAAATTTTGTTAATTTTTTATTTGCAATAAACGCAATTCTTTATAAAAAATGTAGTTCATTAAATTGCAAATTTTTAATTTTCTCGGTACGGGCAATAACATTGGTAATACTTGGGGATTTTTAATTAAAATCAGTCATCAAATGATAGTTTTACTGACATAATATGTAAGTGTTATTGAAGCAAACAGACGATCCATATTGCTGCGACCATCGGCTTACGACACAGTATGCCTACAACAATTTATACAACAATTTGCATATATGCAAATGTAAACAAAAAAATAAGAAAAATATTGACAAAAACCAAAATAGCTTACTGAAAATAATTGCATGGAAAATGTATTGCCAATGGTATTGATGACATCTCACCTTTAATAATGTAACAAATCTTAAGTTCTCACCCAATTTAAAAGATAAAAATTAATACATTTTTTTTAAATTTAAAAATTTTATTGGATTATTATTGAAAAAAAAAATTGTGAATTATATTTTTTAATAATTTAATTTATACACGGGTTATTATATCTGTGGGTATCGGGAAAAACTGAATAATTTCTCTTGAATTAAAATATACTTTTAAAGAATTAATTTTCTTTTTAAAGTAGTAAAAAAGAATTTTGTTAACAATAGATTTTTTCAAGAGAGTATTTCAATTTGGTTTTTAAGAGAAATTTGTTCAAATATTTGTAAAAGTATTTTTTAAATTTATTTATCAATGAAATTGTTTTAAATCTTTTTAAAAAGTATATTTTTATGAATATTTTGAAATTCAATGATAAAATTAAGTTAAATATAATGCCATCTTATGAAGTACAACTCATTTTACCACCAAAACTAGTTTATTTGTTATGAATAATTAAATGTTATAAACAATTGGTAATACAAAAAAAATATTTTTCGATTTTTAAAACTCATTAAATTAAAATGTTTACGATAAAACGTAAACCTACACCTAATTTTTGAAGGATGCCGAAGTTTTTTGAGAGGCGAGGGTAAAGCAACATGTCGAAATGTAATATTGAAAAATAGGTTGATATTAATGAAATTGTATTTTTATTTTATTTATTATTTTACGTTTAATTAAATAAATTAAGGCCAAAACATAAATTAAAATTATCGTTAAATGTTAATTAAATATTATAAATGACTCAAATACAAAAATTCTTAATTTTCAGATAATTCAATCCATTCTTTTGTTGTTTTTGAATAGAAATATAATTCTTATAATTGAAATAAAATTTTTATGAAATCTTAAATACATCAGGATATGTTTATACGGTACTTTAACTATGTCACTTTACCCTTCTATGTACCGTGTCACTTTACCCCATTCTGATAATGCTGTCAAAAATTAATGTAAAAATTTATATCGTTAGCACATTATGATTATTATTATTGATTTCTTATTGTCAGACCATAGTTGCATGAACCCGAAACTGTTTCCGAAAAAAGAAATAAGATTCACTTTAATATTAGAATATTTATTTTGACCTATTCGTATAAAACGGTAAAAAAAGCTAACATGAAATTTTTTATTTTGTTTAAATGTAATTATATATCTTTGTCAAATAAAAAACCTTTATAAATTACTTATTTTTTTATGAACAATAGTTTTACATATAAATTCGATTGCTAATGACTTTATAAATAGTCGAAACCCTGACCATGTCATTTTTCCCTACTATGTCACTTTTCCCTACCATGTCACTTTGGATAACTCTTCCCTACTTGTAAGTTGCGAATTCAATACCGTATGAATTATTTTGCAAAGCTAGTTTTCAAAAGTTCAAAATTTTTTGCGGATGTAAAATTAATTTACCATTTTTCTTGCATTATTTAGTAATCACGCAGAGTTTATTGTTTATTTATGGACACTGTCGAGGCATCAGTCAACCTGTAAAAGACTGTAGTTAATCGACCTGAAGCTTGAACGATATTTGGAAGAGACCCTACACAACCCAGTGGTAACCTAGTTACTTGGTTCAACCGAAGTGATCCAAGAGTAGTATAGTCGCTTGGTCTAATCAAGGCCTTAATAGGGGCAACGTGTATTTTTAGTTTTTTTTTTCTTGAATTATTTCTTGTTGCCATGATTAGATGGGGAATTGGAAAATAAAAAGGTCCGCTCACGCAGAGCTCCGCATGCGCTAGCAAGACAGGTAAAAACAACCTGGGGGGTTGCCTGGTATCCTAGGTGAACAGTTTTCATTTCATGCATCTCACAATATATTCTAGATTAGAGGCAATGCCTCCTGGACGAGTCAAGCAGGGCCGGATTAATGTGCTTGAAGGCCCCAAGCAAATTTTGTTTGGGGGTCCCTGTTAAAAAAAATAATAATAATCAAAAAGTGGCGTACATTTCTGGTACGTTTTAATTGTAAAACAAAAATTTTAATTTTAAAAATTTTAAAATCAGCATTCTGGTATTTAATAATTTCAAAAACTTTGTTTACAATAATTATTGAAAAAAAAAAATTCCGGGGCATTTTTTTTAATATGAGGCCCTAAGCACGTGCTTAGTGTGCTTATGTGTTAATCCGGCCCTGGAGTCAAGACGGCTAAACCTGATCAACTGAGCCTACCAAATCAGTCATCTGGGGACCGCTAGTTGATTATTTCGGGGACCGTTAAACTGTGCTGCCATTTTCATTAGAGAGGCCGTTTATAGGGATCCGAGATTATTCATACTAAAGCTACTGCTGTACAGTCCTGTTCAGAGATGATTTTTACTAGAAATAGCTTTATTTTTTAGAGAGAGAGAAATGAATTTAAAATGTTTAAATTCTAATTTTTTAAATTTCCACAAATAGAAATATGTTATGATTGAAATGTTTAAAATTAAAAAAAAGTATTCATTATAATGTTTTTCTAATAGCCACGCATCACATAGAATATTTACATAAACCATTGATAAGTAAATTATTATTTTCACCAAAAGACTCTAAATTAAAGTCAATCAACTGTAATAAGGAATACATATTTTTGTTGTAGAAACAAATTACTCTTTACTTTAAAAAAGGCAGTTTTCATGTTAATTTTTTTAAATGTTTATGTTACAACCCTTAGAAAGAGATACAATTTGAAAGTCATCTCTTTGATAGGAAAGAGATTTAGGTTGATAAAATTTAATTTTTGTGTCAATTTTTGTCCAATATTATAAATGTGTTAACATTTTTTCATCTGGGATGATTTTTAAAAGCAATTTAAGGGGTTGCTTTTTACAGAGCAAGTCACTAATTAAAGTTATATATTTATTACATTTGATTTAATGTATAATATTATAAATTTGGCATTAGATATGATTTTTAAATGTGTTTTTAGGGGTAATTTTGTAGAGTAGGGGGTAAAAATATAAAAATTCAGAAAGAAAATTTATCCAATATAATTATATATATTACAGATTAGCTTATAATATATAAAACTCAACAAATAATGATTTTGAAATAATTATCATAATTTCTGAATAATTTTTTAAAATTATATTCTTGTTATTTGAAAGTATGTGTATATATTACTACTTTAAGCATATTTTTTGTGAGAACTACGCCTAGCCCAAAAATTTTTCCGGCATTGAATTTGCAAACGCAAATATATATAACCCTAAAATTACATCCACTTATGAGTATTCCTTCTTATAGCCGAAAAACTCATTCACTAAACTTAATCAATTATAAAATAGTAAAGTACGGTACTTTTTCTTACAAATGCAGCAGAAGCTATTCGTTATTACTGTTTGAATAAAATTTAATTTTATTCATTAATAATTAATGAATTTAACAATAAGCGACACATAAGTAACTCATGTCTCAGGTCCAGAGGCGGAGCCCCTTCAAAAATTGAAAAACGTAGTTTAAAAAAATAATAACAATAGTTTTTTAAAATAGTATTTTCTTACACGTGCGGTAAAAGTAGCTACTTTTCAATAAGTACCAAGAAATAGCAAAAAAGTATAAAATATGAAAAAACATTAAACTAATTAAATTTTAAATGTTATTCAATTTTTTTAAAACAAATTTTGAACAAATGTCGTCAATATATCATTTACTGAAATTTTTTTATTCCAATCATACAATTATACATTTTTTAGATGAAAAAAACAGCCTTGTTTATCTCGTGTCTCAACCCTACGTACTACTTTTTTACTCAATATGTTTACTTAAGTATTTTCCTTAAAGCTACCGTAATTTAAAATCACAATTTTACGCTTTGGTCACATTGAACTAAAACTGATAACTAAAAAAATTATATTTTTTCTTAACAACGTGCTAATCACCTTTAATTGCCACTAAACATTGAGAAGCGACCTCAAACGAATGAGCACGCTGGCCTAGGAGAAGGGGAAAAGTTTTCCCACTGTCCCCACTTCCCGCGGCGTAGGAAAACCGCTCGGATTTCCTACTCAAAAGAATGGGAAAGGTATGTTGTTTTCCCGCACGTGTAAGAAAAAATTACTTATTTTAAACTCTTCATAAAAGTTTGAATTTTAAGAAAAGTTAGTTGACTTGTATGTATCATTCGAATTCCGACACCGGACAAGTTTGAAACGTGACCCATTTATTTTACAAAAATAGCTACAAAATAAGGGTTGCACAGGAGGGAAGGGTTGGATGTAATTTTAAATAATTTTTTTCCGAAAGATGGATATTTTAACTATAACCAGTTAAATAGTGCTTTAAATACTTTGAAACAAGTGTCCAAGAACTTTTCCCGAGCACTGTATAATATTATATATTTCAAAACAATGTTTAAAAAAGCTATTAGAAAAAGTTAGTAGCCCGAATAATTAATGTTAGATTAAATTTTGAGAACGATGAAGATTCAATGAAAAAAATAAGTTAAGACTATGAAAGTATGAAAAAATGGTTGTTCTTGATTTCTTGTACGTTTTAAAACAATAAAAAAATATTGAATAGTCGAAAGCTTTCATTTCAAAACTAAATTATCTCAATTGACAAACCGGAAAATTTAAAATGAATGTTATTATTTTGTACATTCAAAGTGAATGAACATTATTTCGAAATTTTTTGTCATGTGCAAACTTATTTTCATTCGAGCGATTATTTTTTTAAATTAAAAACAAAAGTGTATAAACTGTTATAATGTTTTTAAAATTATTTATTATTTTTCAATAAAAAGATTGTATAAAAAATATTTAGAAAAGATTTGTTTATAATAAAGTAAATTTAAATTGAAAGACTAAATGTAAAATTGTTTGAAACTTTATAATTGAATATTCAAATCTTAGATTAAGTTTAAGTATTCTTAAGCGGGAGATTCTAAGTGCAGAGTGCAAAAATAATTATTTTTGTCAAATAATTTTTATTTCAAAAGAATGCTAATAAGTAATATTTGTAATATTAAATTGATGGTATCCAGAAACTTCTCCGAAAAAACTTTTCCCGAAAAACAATTTATCGAAAAAAATAACAAAAAATACGATTTCTGGACAAAAATTTTCTGAATTGATCGAGTTTTTCAAAAAACAAAAGAAATGTTTAATATTACCAAAAAACTGTCAAAAACATATTAGAATTACCCAGAAAATACCGTATGAAGAATAGCTCTTGAGGATTCCTTTAAGCGTGCAGAACTTTTGTTCATAAAAAAAGTGCAGCATATATATAATTATGATTTTTATAAAGTTTAACAAGTTACAATTGTTACAATGTTTACTAAGCTTTACGTATTTCCACTGTTTTTTACACATTTAAATTAATAATTTTTATATAATTTCGGATTTTTGCTATATATATATATATTATTCATTATAAAAACTTCGATAAAGTTATATTATACGACAATATTTTTAATGCTATGCATATCAGTCATTGAAAAAAGTTAACTGAATACAAAATTATAAATCCAAGTTGTGAGCGATTCCTCGTAAATAACGCAGAGTCATCAGATCACTCAAAATACTGTAATCAATAATATCTAATAGTTTTTGTAATATTATATATTTCTTTTATTTTCTGAAAAACTTAAATTTCAAAATTTATTTCTTTTAACTTTTTGTAATTTCCGGCGAATCATCAATTCGGTAAATTTTGTGTAATAAAATTCTTTTTTTCTGTTAATTTTGTTCAATAAATGGTTTTTTGGGAAATTTTATTTTCGGAAAAGTGTTTTCGAAAAATTTTCTTAAAACCGATATTTGCAATGATCTAAACAAATTAAAGTCTAAAATAATTGAGTAAACATCGTATACAGACATTATTTTAGCTATTATTTTCTTTTCTATTTTTTTAAGCATAAATCTCGAAAGATTTTAATTATTAAATACATTATTAATGTTATTAAAAAATGTGTATAAATGTTTCCTGTTTTTTAAAAATCAGTTTGTAATTATTTTACTTAAATTTTGGTAAATGATTGGATTTAGAAAGTTCAAAATATATAATCTTTTTCGAAAAAAATTAATATTATGTCCAATGAGTCTCATTCGGATGGCAAAACATTGTAGTCGTACTTGTGCGACGGATCAAGTAACAGTTTTTAGAGAAGAATAGAATCTAAATTATTCTTAAAAAAAAAAATTATCAATTTGTCACTCTTTAGTAACGGTCCTTAGCGACATAATCAACTATCCTCATTGTGTTTCTGTTGACGGTATTGACAACAGTAATCGATATTCTGAATCTAATTTTTTAAATTTTTTACTATTTGAATATGGAAAAGTACTCAAAACATCATAAAGATGATTATCGCTCGAAAAAAGAGCGCAAAAAACGACATCGATTGCGAAGTAGTTCGTATTTGAGTAAAGACGATTCCATTCAACACGAAATTTTGGAAGAGTTTATGGATTTTCTGAAATATCGCGAAAGGAAAGATGATCGACAAGGACACAGTGATATTGATTCTGAATCAGAGTTAGATCATACTATGAATAACTGCCAAACGGATGAGCAGATGGTTTCTCAGAACCGAGGCACTGAACCAGGTATGTCCCCAAGTTGTATAAATATTGATAATCAACAAAACGGGGACACAATCTACTGTTTTCATTCAATGCTGTATTTTGTCAGGTATGAATTCAAAAGCGACAATTCGAAGTGTGCTCAAAATTACAGGGGATCCTTCGGAACATACAGTCAAATAATATTATTTGTTACAAAATATTAAATATAGCCGTTGGGTCTGCAGGAATGAAACGTGATGGTTACCAGGCTGAATCTCAAATGCAAGTGGGATCAGGTTTCTATTGACACTGGTATCTCAGAATTGATGAAATTTGAACTCGATATCGACATGTCTTATTGCAAGTACTAACGATTTCAATGGAAAAATGTAACTTACCAATTTTAAGCTTTACCCTTCGATCTCTCTTCGGTGTACCACTAACAGCTGTACATTTTATGCTATCGTCATTTTGCGATTTATCTATTATAAAATACTCTAAATTATTGAAGTTGTGGTGGGAGTAGGAGTAATATCAACAACAATGAATATCGTTTTCTTTGCCAGATGTGTCGCATGTTTTAGATTCTTTATCAAGTAGTAAGGTCAATTCGTATTCTTCCTTAAATACTATGTGATCAGCTATATCACTAGTATCTGACAACGAAATCGGTAGTTATTCGTTAGTGGTGCATTTTTGCAAAGGATTTGCAAAGGTAAAACCTTCGACGCTTCGTTATGATTACGGGTGGGACCCTGCTCCAATGATTTCTGAACTGGGGAAAAAATTTCCTTATAATGAATCTCTTACTTTAGAAATCATTAGTAAAAAACTAGTTTTATTACTATCACTGGGAACGGGCTATCACACACAAACATTATTTCTAATACGGACCTCAAACATCTCTATTTCGAAGGAGAAAATGATAATCCGTATTTCGGAAAGAATAAAATCTTCTGCACCAGGAAGAGCTCAACCTGTTTTTCAATTTTCACTTTTTAAAGATTACAAAAGTTTGTGTATTTATAAATTAATTTTATATTAACTAGACAAAACAGAGAACTTGTGCTCGGCTAACTGCGACCAGTTGCTTATATCTTATGTGAAACCACATGCTGCAGTGAGAGTATAAACCTTAGGACGTTGAAACGCGATTGTTTAGAGAAATGTGGTGTGTCGGCGGACGAATTCGCGGCACACAGTACGCGTCATGAATCAACTTCGTTAGCCGCGATAAACGCGTTTCTAACGAAATAATTAACCACTCGGCAAGCTGGTCAGGCGATTCGCGTGTCTTTGCTCAATTTTATAATAGACCTCTTATTAATCCAGAAGAGTTTTCAAGAGTGATATTACTATAAGTCATACAATTTTTTATCTTATAATCAATAAAAAGTTTAAATTATTGTTTACAGCAATTTCCCACCCTGAAATAAGGTGAAAATTAGACCCTCTCATTTTCAAGAAGAATTTGCAATTTGTTCTTTTCTTTAAACAAATAATGATAGTTGATTATGTCGCTAAGGACCGTTACTGGGGAGCGACAAATTGACAATTTTTGTTTAAAGAATAGTTTTGAATCTATTCTTCTCTAAAAAAAACTATTGATTAATGCGTCGCGCAAGCACGACTACAATGTTTATCCATCCAGTCGTGGATGGGATATAGGACATAATTAAAATTGAACTTCACTCTGTAAGTTCGTTTAATTTTACAATTTTAAATAACAAATATGTAAATAAAATTAAAAAGTATAAATAAAAATTTAAACTTTGATATTTAAATAAACGTTACAAAAAAAGAGTATATCATCAAAAAGTATTTTAAGTAATAGAGTAAAAAATTACACGAATCAAATTTACTAACCTTCAAAGTTTGATGGCAATTTACTGAAAGCCTAGACTACATAAGAGAATTTCAAGTTAAAATCACCGTTCAAAAATGTTTAATATCTATTTGAATTTTCATTTGAATTCGTTCTCAAAATCAAAATTAGCTTTTAAATTTTCTAATCTGCCCTTAAGTAACATTCATTGAACTCCAAAGAAACTATTTCAATAACAATTCTTAAAAAAAAAAAAAAAAAAAAAAAAAAAAAAAAAAAA
>JABFPM010004230.1:0-12987 GCA_022817325.1 Idris sp. 1 HC-2018 | reverse complement strand
ATTCAATTGAATGCTAGCAAAAAATTTACTAAATTTATCATGCATAATTTTTCTTTTACAAATTGGCACACTGTAAATGTAAACTAATTTTTAATAAGCAGTTTTTTGAAACAAAATTAAATAACTTGTCAGTATTTATTAAATCATAATGCATAAAATATTTAATCTTTTATAATGTTGTAATAAAATTATTAAATTTTTGAGAAAATAAGATTTTGTTACAAAACCATTTTCTTTCGTTATTCCTGCTAATTCCGTTTTTTTTCTAAGACATTTCATTGAGTTTAATTTATTCACAAATTTTTATTCAAATTGTATTTTCAAAGTATATCTAAACTAGCAAAAAAATAATCGAATTTATACATTTTAACCAACCCAGTGACAGAGACAGTTTCAACTATACCCACATATGGGCCCTGAAAAAAAGTGAGGGCGCTGGCTGTCATAAAAATTTGGGGCGAATCATAGGAAAACATAACCTACATTTAAAATATAATTTTGAACATATAAAATTGTAATATATGCAATACTTTTATTAAAAAAAATTGTTAATATATTATTGAGTTAAATGAAATAAAATTATTAAAGAGCAGAATGAAAATAAAATTTAAATCAAGTTTGTACTCTTTATTTTTCACATAAAAAATGCAAATTATCACATTTTCAAATACATATTATTATAAAATTGCAAACAAAATAATTTGTATAAATATTTACCAGAAATAATTTTTTTTAATCTAATCGAACAGTCCTTTTTATGTTTTACAGAACTTCGAAACTTTTCGTTTTAACAAATTTTCTTTTCTACTTTCGGCGTTCATAACTTTGCAAAATTGTCTCATTCGAAATTGAATATAATTATAAACAATGTATGAAACGACGTCTCCTTTATGATTTTTGCACGGAAAAGATAATATATTTTTTTCGACAATTTCATCTAACATCAGATTTAACACATTCGACGATTGACAATATTTTTGAAATATTTCTTCTAAATTTTTTAAAAATTTATAAAAGTGTTGATTGACGTGCAATAGTTTATTTTCATATACATTAAGAATTGCTTCTTCTCGAGTGCACCAAATATGTTTTTTAATTGCATTTTTACAATTATCGCATTTAAGGTTTTTAATTATTTGATTTGAAAAAGAACCCGTCATATAATATAAGACACAGTCTATAATCTCTGGTTTCGAGTAGTCGTGCTCTATTATATCTTCTACATCCCAATCTTCATCTAAAATGCACTTTTCTAATTTTTCTTTAATAATTTGCAATCCACTTGTATCATTGCGTTTGAAAATAGTTTTTAAATGATCTAAAGATATCAAGGGTTCTTTTACTTCATTTTTAGTTATTGTACAATTACCAGTAACTGGAGGTTTTAAAGTTGAATAAAGGGATAGCATTTTAAATAATTGTAGAAATGTTGGTGTAGCAGGATGATCATTACTTCCTCCAGCTAATCTAATTGTGCCGAAAAACTTCTATAAAAATAAAAAAATTATACTCATAAGCAACACGTAGATGAAATAGCATTTTGCGTCTAGGAAAATTGTATGTCAATATTACTTTTTATTAAATTTTGTGAAAAGAACAAAAAATTTATTTTAAATCCATTTAATTATAGAAACAGTATATGAAAAATGAAACTATTTGCATAATGTACTTATTTTGTGCAAGTGCAAAGATGAATAATTTGTCAAAAATTACTGTTAACAACACGATCTAAATTAGATAAAAATTATCGAAAAAGATCATAGGAAATTTATTTCTTTGTATATTATAGATATTAATTCAAAAATGAAAATGATCAGTATTTACAGTTCAAATATATACAGATGTAAAGATTACTCCAATTTCATTTCATTTAAGTGAGTAAAATACATAAGAAATCAAAATTAATACTAAAATGTAAAATTAAATCAATAATTATCAGTAATAAATTTTTGATAAAAAATATCTAATGTTAATATAATAGTATAATACGCAAGAAAACAACTGGAATTCGATTCATAAAGTTCAGTACTTGTATAAAATTAGATTTATGCATGCCAATAAAGAGTGAGCTTTTTATATAAATTAATAAGTGAAGAAACTTATTGATATCATGGAAAAATAATATTTCTTTAAAGGCATGATAAAAGTTGATCTGACAAATATGCAGTTTTATTTATGTCCATAAATATAACAGTATTATCCAATATATTTTTAAAAAATGAAGAGCAACAGCGCACCTCCAAGTTGTCTTGATTGATTTTGCCGGTCAGTATATATGGACAGTTGTACTTTTCGTTCATATAAGATGTCAAACTTATTGTGGATAACAAGGACACTCGTAGACCTTCAGCAGTTTGTCTGGTTAAGAATAATTTTTGTGGAATATCTCCTTTATTAACAAATTTTTCCCAATTATTCAATTTTTCTAAACTTGTTGTAATTATCTGTAAAAAGGTATGTTTTATATATAAAAAATAAAGTACATGATTATAATAATTAAATAATTTAATAAGTAATAATAACAATTTAATTCTACTTACATTCATTTTGCTACTATTCGTACTTAATGCTGCATCAGTTGAATTATTATTTAATACATCGAATAAATTGTTCATCCAGAGACAAAAATTTATTGTTTCGTCGGAGTCTTGCAACTCTGCAATGTACCTTTTATAAACTTGAAGTCCATTCGCCACTGATGTACTGAACACCTATGTCAAGAAAATTTTGTGTTAATAAAATTATTCTACAATTTATTAATTTCACTTCAAAGATTATAAAATTATGTAAAATGAATTTTGAGAATTTTCCAGTTAAGTAAAAGAATAATTTTTTTTTAAAGTATAACAATAATTTTTGTCTTACTTGAGCAGCATATCGTACTCTCATTTTGGTTGCTGTGTTTAAATGTAAATGTGAATATGTTATTTTAGGACATAACCGAACACCAGCGGGTAAAGAACTGTCTTCTTGGTATAACCTATCGATATGATCCCATTTTATGATATTTTTTTTAGGATCAACCTGAAATAGTAATTTATATAATCATTCTTCAATTACTTTTATTTCAAATAGTTTTTCAAAAATTTTTAAATTACGTTAACAGTGACTTTAAACATTTTATTCGAAATTCTGTATACCAATCTTATTAAAATACGGGTCAAAAGTGAAATTCAAAATGTATTACATGGTATGCTCCGCCATTATATAACCGGTTTCTTATGGTTTTCAGCAAATGAGGAGTGTCGGAAAATAGAAATATTTTTCTTTCATTGTCTGAAGGATGAAGGAAGTAGCATTTTTCTTGTCCTAATTTTCCAGAAACTCCTAAATGTTGCCAAAATTTCCGGTTCGTTGCGGCACCGTCACTTACTACACCATGTATAAATGCACCTGCATCTTCAAGAAGTATAATAGCTGCAAATAATCAATATATTAATAGTTATATCGTGATTTGAAATGCACAAATTATAAATAAAAAAATACCCTTTGTTATTATTTCAGCTAAAGTGATTCCATCAACAGTTCCTTTTGATACAAATGTTGCTATGGGTTGAGCGTAATTATCGTACAAAGGTTGCATTAATAATACTAATCCATGATCGGCTGTTTCTTTATAATTTCGATTTGCATTATCACCTACGTCTGTTAATCCACTGAATGTTAATTTAGTTGAACGGACATTGATACTTTGTCGAAGACCAATCTCGTCAACGAGAAGTATTCCATGCCTTTGAAGTTGAGATTTTTCTTCAAAAGAATGTTGAAGTAATTCAAAATATTGCGGATCAAATCCACAATTAACTTGAACTAAAGAGAGATATCTGTAAAAATTTTTTTTCCATATTAGTATACATATAATAAAAAATATTTATAAATAATTTACAGCTAGTTTTATAATATACGTTATTAAGTAGATATATAAAAATATAGTGATTTATAATTTGAATTTATTTTACGTATATAAAAATATGTAAATAAAAAATGTTACCTGCGAATAGTGCGTACGCATGGCAAAGCAAGGATTTTTTCGTCATATAAAAATCTATAACATGCTGGTGATCGCATATGCAGTAACAAACACAACATTATCCAATTTTCAGAATATCTCAGTCCTTTTGAACTACTATGTTTTGATGCATTGATAATTTGCATAATTGCTTCTTGCTGGTTAGCCGATATATTATTGGAATTCAATATATTTGTCAAATCACTTTTTGATACTTTTGATAATTCATTTTGAGTTTCACTTAGACGACTTCTTAATGATTTATTACTTTCTTTTATTTTTTTATTACTTTTTTTTAATGTTGCACATTTTTTTCGAAGATGGTCAATTTTTTCTTTTTCATTATCCGGTATGTTTTTCAAAATAAATTCTTTTCGCTTTACTGTATTGATCAGCATTTCCACTTAGTGATTTTCTCTTCTTGTTTATACTTCTTCTTAAATTATTGCAAAATGCGCAAATTTTGCCATTTAAAATCAAAATTGGACATTTCGTATGTCTGTATACATTGTACTCATCTTTGTACGCAACGCAACTATCTAAATCCAAATCTACTGCATGACCAGAACAAACTTTATACAAATCAAAAGCTTGGACAATTTCTCTAACATCATCTACTGTACATATTTTTGAAGATTCTGCACCCAAACATGTGATATCCAATAATTTGCCCATACTTTTAATAGTTACATTCCAATCATTGTTAATAAAAATCTCTTTCAATAAAACATTCGTAGGGTTTCCATCCCTAATTTCAAGTATAGATTTAAAAATGTATAAAACACTTGAGCCATTGCTTGACTGAATTTCGTTTTTCTTCCAGTTTAATGGTAAATCAAACCATTGACCGGCAAATACGCATTGATTGTTAGATTTATTGTTTGCAATATCAATAAGACTTTCTTCTTTTGCCAAATAATTATTTTTACAACTGTCTGCATTAATCTTCTTCATTTCATGACATTGATTTGTTGTTAGTCTTAGGTTGTTATCATCAACCTTATCACTTGTTACTTTAACGTTGCTTCCGTTGCTTTCGTAAAGGTTGTCCCTATCAAGATTATCTTTATGCAACCCACTTTCCTTGTTTGTTTTTATAATTCTTTTGGCATTATCTGTTGAATAGCCACGGATTAGTTGAACAACAGGAACAGACCCTCGCTTAAGTTGAAAACGTTTATAATAAATCTGTAATGCAAAAAAATATTACTTTAAATTAACCAAATATATATCATAGATAACTATATTTTATTTTCTGTTCATAAATGATAAATTTGTTCTTGAAAAGTGTTAAATTATTTTTATTACTAAATGTTTTCATTAATGTCTTCATGTGAGTTTATTTTTGTTGAAAAATTTTTTTATATTAAATAAAATGTAAACAAATATATTTTAAAACAAAATAAAAATAAATAATATGATAAAAAAATAGGTTTTTCTATTAAATATTTACAATATATATAATTTTAATAAATAGTTAATGATTTCAAAGAAAAATTTTTACTCCAAAAAACTAAGTTCAAGTACATAATATTCAAGTGTATATTATAAACATTTAAATACTTACAATTTTATCATTATTTGATTTTTCCTTTTTTTGGAGCACATCGTTTTCGTCAAAGTGCTTATCACATAAACGATCGGTATTTTTTAATTTAACATTTTTAAAAACTTCTTGTACTGCACTTTGCCATTTCTTAAATTGAAGTTTGTCGCAAGGAACTTTAAAAAAATGTCGTTTCTCGAAGTTGCTTTTGTACCCCGAGGTACAATTCGGCAAGCAGCACGTTGGCATAACTTTATTCCTTTTATCTAGCCTGATTCAACCTGTCACCATGCACATATTAAACAAGGTTAGGTTTCACAATGATTCGCCCCTTATTTTTAAAATTCGATCGTAACGCCTCTAGCGGATCAGGCCCTCAAGACGGAAACGAGTTATTATTGTAATACATAAGCAGTGTCACTGGGCTGAGTGTGTGGGCCACCTAACCAAACCTTAACCTAATTTTGGAGCGCCTTTTCTTTCTGCGCAACTCTATTTTTCAATTTAAATATGTATAAGAAATAATATTGAGGTACATTTTGAATTAAAGTATAATTAAACAAGAATTTTCCATTTATAAAATTTGCTTCCAACGTTTGTTGTAATTATTAAAAATTTTAATTTTTTATTTATTAATTATTAAGAAAAATATATATTTACACGTTGATTATTGAATTTGATGATTTTGATCAAATATAATTTTGTTACAATTATTTACATTTGTAAAAATTAATTATTCTTTACATTCTACTTAAAATTAATTTTAAACATTTTTTAAAACATTAAATATTATACGTATATGCAGTAATATTTTGTGTATGAAATAAGTGTATTCGGGATACAGCTGGCAGCGCAGCGAATTGTAAATTTTTTTTTTACCACGTTTGTATTATTTTGTAAGATTTTTTTGTGCAAAGTTGAAAAATTTGAAAATCTGACACAAAGTTACACTATTTGACGGTACATTTTTTGTAGTTTAATTTTTGCATGTTTTTCTGTTAACTACACTATATTGCAATAATAATAAAATTATAATTTAAAATTTTTTATTTTCAGATATCAATTTGTTTATTTCATTAATAAAGCTAAACAGCCTCTTCGTTATTGTTATAATCTACGGTTTGACAATGAAGAAAATCAACTAAATTTTTAAAAAATTTACAAAATAATGTGACTTATTTACAGACTTTAAACCAAAATGGATCAATTTTTCTGCAGGTTTCATAGCGAATAATTTATTAACTTTTAAATGTGAAGCAAGATTTGTTAGAGAAGCTGTGAAAAGTTATTACCTTCATCGTTCAGTTCTTATTCTAATTGTCGAGCCATAATTAATTGCACCGAATTACGTTGCGAAACTCCTCCTACAATAGAGCAAAGAGCATTAATGTTTTCTAGTTATAAATCACATTATACTGTCAAATATTTAATCGCTATATCTCCTTCTGGATTTATTTTTTTTATTTCAAAAGGATATGGAGGACGCGCAAGTGATAATTTTATTGTAAATGACTCTGGTTTTATAGATCTTGTTGAACCTGGTGATAAAATTATGGCTGATAAAAGTTTTCCTCAAATAAGATTTGAGCTTTTAAAAATAACATTGTCCTCGTAATGCCTCCGTTTGCTTTCAACCCCCAGTTTACCCGTGAAGAAGTGTTGGAAGGGTATAAAATAGCATCAGTAAGAATTCATGTTGAACGCTGCATTCAACGAGTACGAATTTTTAAAGTTTTAGATTATGTTTCAATAAAATTAATTTCTTATGTAGATAAAATAATGTATTTATCATGCGTATTAGCTAACAACAAAGAACCTCTTATACGAGAACATTGATGTACTTGGATAAACATTGTACTTTTAACAGTAATAATTAACATTGATAAGCAAGATGTATACATTATTTTTATAAATAAAATAAATATTTAAACATACAAACATATTTGTTATTACAAACAAAATTTAAACTGGCCACAAAATATTGGGCAATTAGCACGAAGTTTCCAAATGTTGAATAAAAATATTAAAATAACAAAAATTCAATTTTTGGAATTAAACTCAATAAAAAATCTGCATTTTTATGAACTAAAATATGAACCTCGTCAAATGGAGAATAAACAAAAGGATGACAAGTATTAATATCAAGTACATGTATAGAGACTTTAATTTGTGTGTAATAAATATAGGAATTCTTTATTTCGATTTCGCTATCTTCTTTAATTAAAGGTATGGTACAAATGAAATTGTATGTTCTACGTCGACAATATTAGAATTTCCACAGGTATACGGGCACTTGATTTCAAGAAGTTCATATTTGTTATCACTACAAATAATTCCATCTAGACTGCAAGCTAAATAAGGCTGTTTGAAACTAACTATCAGTCCAACTTGGTGTATAATGTAATTTGTCAGTGCTTGGAATTGTAATAGAACTTCTTTTTCCATTCGTAATCCATAACGCATAGCTGCATTTGAAGACATTTTGTACTTGTCCTTAATAAATGTCACAGGCAAGTCTTCAAAATTATGTTTTCGAGTTTTTATTTTGTGAGCTCGATTGATCGCAGTGTGTAGAGGTTTGTGACTGTCCAGCAGATTTGAGAGCAATTTGAAGCCACTGATTTTTGTAAACGATTACGTTTTCTTGATAGTAATCATTTTCTTTACGACTCGCTGTAATCTTTAATTTTAAGTGGCCATCTTGGTGAAATTCAGATTCCATAACAGAAAATGCTGTTATATCTTTTTCCATCTACATTAAGTATATTCTCTCTAATACTGCTTTCATTTTTTTTTCATTTTCTTCAATTTCTTTCAACCTTTTCTGTCTTTCATCCTTTCAATCAATTTCTGTTTTCATCATTAAAGATTGCATATAATTTCTGGATAAGTGAGCCTGTGTAACATCTTTTATATTTCCAAATTTGTAATTAACTCTGGAACACGTCTTCGACGAAAATAACTCCTCAATTTTTATACCTATATGGCACTTATCTAACTGAGATTGAAGAGGACAATTCCAAATCATGGTTGATGAGTCTTAGAAAAAGTATTTTCAGTGTTGACGTATATACACACTGCTGCGGCATGTTTGCAGTAACCTTTACCGCCTTTACAATTGCAACTAGAGTCCAAATTTTTTCTTTTTGAATCGATCTAGGTAAAAACAAATAATTTTGTCAAATTATATAATACATTTATTTTATTTATTTTCAACAATTATTAGTTAACAAATTAGATTTTAATTATTTTACTAAAAATTTAAACACAATAATCAATATATCTATATGTAATAATTTGTTTCTTTTTTCAAAAACTGAACTCAATTAACACTTTATATAAATTAGTTTTTGTTCTAGTACTTATTGCACCAGGTGTTTCTCGTAAAACTACTCCCATTAATTTATTAAATCACTTTCTTCTCGTATGTCGCTGACATGAAAACTTGCCAATAATTTCTTTCCCTTATTTAAGCTTTTTTGTCGAAATTTTGTTAACTTGTTCTAATTTATTTACAAACCTGTCATAACTTGCAATACGTCACATTTCAAACCTAACAGGACAATATTGCGTTTCGTCGCGCAAAGTGGAACTGTCTTAGCGTATGAAAGTATAAATATCTAATTTGTATTTTAATGAAACATTTGTAATTTTTGTAGATGAACAGTGATTTTAAAGAAATGGAAGACATGTTATAATTTCTGTTCGAGAATATAGATAGCATAACATCGTTTTCGGAGCAAATTTCATCGATTTTGCAAGAAATAAGACAGCAAATAGTTGGACTGTTCAGTCCATACATTACTGAAAATGTTTCAGCTTTTATTAAAACTTCCCAGTAATTTGAAAGATAAAAGGAGTCAATGAAACTACACCCAAATATGATAAACACTCTTTTTTAAGAAAGTTACATTTCGAAACAAAGAAATGAATTTTAATTTTAATAAGTAAACCAAAAATTGGGGTGATCAGAGCAAAAGTGAATCTTTATCATATTAGTTAATTTTGAGATAAATGCGTTTAAAGTTTTATTGCTACTATTAATTGTCAGATTGTTTTTTTAATTTGTAATTGTTGTTATTAACTATTTAAGTTCATCCCAAATCATTTTTCAAGTTTCATTCATTTGTAATTAAACGTTTCTTCCTATATAATTTATTAACAAATAATAAGATGTTTTGAAAATTAATACTTCCTAATTGCAATAACTTTGTTCATTTAAAAAAAAATCTTTTTTGTTTGATATTCAATAACTACCAGCACGTTAGAATCCTGGAATTATATTTTAAAATTTTAATAGTTATAAATCATTGTCCTATAATTTATATTTTTTCAATTTGTACAAATTTTTTTTTTCAACATATTAAGAAAATGGTTCTGAAATTTTGTTCAGATTGCATTACTTTAATGATATAAAATTAAAAAACATAAAATTTAAACAATTAATATATTAATAAATTGTGTAGCCAATAATGTTCCATCAATATATGTTCAAAATATATCTTTCATATATAAAAATTCTTTAATTAAGAACTAATAAAATAATAATACTATTGTAGTTTTTTTTAACGTTTCGAAATTATATATTTCCTCATCAGAAATCTACAAATATAAATATAGGATAGAAAAAATTAATACAGAGAATTTTTTGTTTTTACAACATTAAGCAGATACTCACTTAGTTACTCACGCCAAAAATAAGATTTTAGAATATTCAAAAAGGATAATTTTTCAATCTAATGAACAATTTTTTGAACAAATTTGAATGTGAAAAAATTTTTCATCGATTTGTATTTAAAACTGTTATCATCAAAATTGATTCAAACTTATGTTTGGTGTAGATACTATTGGTCTAAATGATATGGGTGTTTTGTGTGTTTTTGGAAGTGTATACAACCGGGATAAATTACCGTATGCCATATAAACTAGATACATTTATAAAAAGGGGAAAAGATAAAGTAGAAAAAAACAAAAAATCTGGTGTGGTATACGAGTTGAAATGTTCATGTAAAAAATCATACATTGAAGAAACAAAAAGGAATATTAAATCTAGAATAAAAGAACATAAAAGTAATTTTAGAAATAATACTGACACAGTGGTCACTAGACATTTAAATGACAATCCATCGCATTCAATTGACTTTGATAATTTTAAGATACTTGACTTTGAAAGTAACACATCGAAGAGAAAAATCTCTGAAATGTTACATATTAAAAATGAAAGAAAACAAAGTGATAAATTTAAAAACTGATTTACATAATTTTAATTACACATATAATAGAATTTTCCGCAAGAATTAAATTCCTTTTCAATTCAAAGTTGTATGATTTTCCCGCTTTCTCACTATGTACTTGCGCTATATGATGTATTCAAATGCAATTTGTACACACCAAACATAAGTTTGAATCAATTTTGATGATAACAGTTTTAAATACAAATCAATGAAAAATTTTTTCACATTCAAATTTGTTCAAAAAATTGTTCATTAGATTGAAAAATTATACTTTTTGAATATTCTAAAATCTTATTTTTGGCGTGAGTAACTAAGTGAGTATCTGCTTAATGTTGTAAAAACAAAAAAATTCTCTGTATTAATTTTTTCTATCCTATATTTATATTTGTCAATTTCTGATGAGGAAATATATAATTTCGAAACGTTAAAAGTACAATAGTATTATTATTTTATTAGTTCTTAATCAAAGACAATTTTTATATATGAAAAATATATTTTGAACATATATTGATGGAACATTATTGGTTACACAATTTACTATACAAACTTAATTTTTATAGGAAAAAAAATGAAAAAATAATGTCTTAAAGATTTTTGCGACAGTTGCGCCATCTAGAAGGGAACTAATAGTACTATCTTGTAACATTTTGTTGAGGAGACATCTTTTATACGCATTTTTGCTTTTCATAGATGGTAAATCTTTAAATTAATTAGGGTGGGCGGGTGTTTTAAGACACACGGTATAATATATGAAGTATTGAAATATAAATGCTAACCCTCTTTTGAAACGTAGAATTATCTACGGTTGCTACGAGTATTAACTGCGCAAGACTATCAAATGAGCAAGTATTCGTCACAGTGACCGTATACCCTTTTTTGATGCGCACTGGTTGCAGTAATGGATGATTACCATTTTTTATTACGGGTAATTTTGTATGTTTTTTCCAAGTTTGAGAATCTTTGATTTTTTCGGGATGTCCTCCTAAGTATAATCCACCTTTTTTATTTCTTCTGGATATTTCCAGCCTTCTTCATTACGTAATGCGAGTATTGTAAAAGCAGTACCGCTAGTTTCACACTGAAGACATATTCTTAATTGTTCTTTTTCTGTGTCCAAAAGAGTCGAACAATACTTGCTCAAATGAATCGACTTGTAGCATATAAGACATGTTTTTTCGCCCAAATCTTCGCACCCACAATATAAACATTCATTTGTTGAAAAATTTTCTGTCTCAAACGGTTTTTGCACATCGTTCTGCTGAAGTGATGATTCTGTATCATTTGCTAAAAAAATATAAAAATTGATTAATATATAAATAATAAAAGAGGACACGTGGACCCAAAGCATAAAAGTGGAAAGGCAAAACAACGGCGAAAATACTGGTGCTCTGTCAGCACAAGTGCTAAATGTTCAGAACAAGATTCTGCTGCTGACGCTGTGTTTTCATTTTTGTGTTTAAGAATGTAATGAATATATATTACGTAGATTTGTCGTGTCTAAGAAACAGTTACAATTTTTACAAAAAGATCGTATTAATTTGGCACAACAAAGGCTTTTTACAATTATCATAAGTTAATTAGGCTCAAAATACCGACAAGATGGCGTATGGATATGTTAATACTAGTATTTGTAATTTGGAATGTTGTTTTTATGTTAAGTTTTAATTTACTGGTTGATAATTGGACATTATTTAAATTTAAATTGGTTATTATGTTATTATATTATTTATTATTTAAAAAAACCTAAAAGATATTTAAAATAATTAATGTTAATGTTATATATTACGATTTTATCAACTGTACAATAATACAATTTTATAATTAAATTTATATTCCCAAGTAGAAATTTGATCGGGAATTCCCGGTCAGTGATTGGGTCCTAACCAGGCTTCAAGTAGGCAATCTGACAAAGGAAATGCTGAATGGGGCCTGATAAGGCTCCTTTAATACAATCCCGATCGGGCATTGACAAGAATGTAACGCAAGGCTTCAGTTTGGTCCTGGTCAGAAAACATTTTCAGAGATTCTCTCACAAAAATCAATTCAGGCCCTGATCAGATTTGCAATACTAAAACCATAATTTTACGTCTTCAGAAATTCTGATTGGACCCTGAACAGTCTAGCATTGGAAAATCTAACAAGTTTTTTTTAAATAAAGCCCTTACAGATCCCAATCAGATTTGCAACATCGAAACCTT
>JABFPM010004229.1:0-12988 GCA_022817325.1 Idris sp. 1 HC-2018 | reverse complement strand
GTCAAATTATTCAACGTTTACTAATTTATTGACAGTTCAATAATTAAATGTTACCACGTAAACATTGTATATTTGTATCAACAAAGTTCTAAGGTAAATCAATTTTTAATTACAACACAAAATCAAAGTTACATTTTCACAGTAGATTCACCTTCAGTGCTGTTAAAAATTATTAAACCTACATTAATAAATGCAATAATTAATCTTCAAACAAAAACTTTCAATAAATCTACTTATTTAAAAACATTCCTCTTTAACTACAAAAACACATGTCAATTTTTTTCTTAAAAAATGAATCTTATTTATATTTGTATTATTTTATAAATTGTACACATTTTTTTTATTTTACAAATTTTACAATTTTTTTTATTTTACAGAAAACAACAATGAGTCAATAAAAAAAACAAAAAAAAATTGCCTGAGCCACACGATAATCATAACCACGATGATTCGACTGATGATATTGTTTCTTCTCTCTCACCAAGTGAACGTAAACGGCATACGTCACTATAACAAAAAAGACCTTCTGTCCCTCCGCGAGGACGTTCGTGTGATGTTCAATCACGCTTACTCGAGTTATCTCGAGCACGCCTACCCTTACGACGAGCTGCGTTCGCTGAGCTGCGATGGCTTCGACACCTGGGGCAGCTTTTCCCTTACTCTCATCGACGCCCTGGACACCCTCGCGGTGATGGAAAATTACACGGAGTTCCGCCGAGTGGTCGAGCTGATCAGCACCAAAGCGAACTTCGAGACCAACATCAACGTGTCCGTATTTGAGACCAACATCCGCGTCGTCGGGGGTCTTCTCAGTGCCCACCTGCTGTCCCATAAAGCTGGTCTCAAACTCGAACCAGGTTGGCCCTGCAACGGGCCCCTGCTCAGACTCGCCGAGGACCTCGCGAAACGACTGATAGTCGCGTTCGACACCCCGACCGGCATGCCTTATGGCACGGTCAATTTGAAGTATGGCGTTCCCGAGGGGGAAACTAGTATCACCTGCACTGCAGGCATTGGCACTTTTATTCTCGAATTTGGAACTCTGTCTCGACTCACTGGGGACCCTCTTTATGAAGAGGTTGCAATGAATGCTATAAAGGCTTTGCACTATTACAGGTTCAAAAATAAAAGTACTTGGATTAATGGTCGATAACAATTTTGCCGAATTTTTTTGAATCCTGTGAAATGGGACAAAATTCCAAATGGTTTTTATAAATGGTATTTTCGAATTTCGCAGCAAATGAAGCTGCTGATATAAATTTAACAAATTTTGTATAACTTAATTTATTATTTATATTTAAGCATTTTGGCTTTTATATTATTCAATTACTTATTAATGATTCTTCAAATTGAAAGTAATATTAACAAAAATGTATTTTCGTGATATTAATTCGTGTGCACTTTAGGGCCTAGAAAACTTACTGATAATTTTTGATTAAGTATTATTTTGAAAAAGTTAAAGCATAAGATAAGCAGCAAACATTTTTAAATGCTGGTTTTGTTTGATTCAATCAAGTTTTTATTTTTCATTTTTTTCAAGTTATAATTATTTGTGTATTAATTCTAAATATTAGTTGGCCGGGTGACAAACCGGAACTGTCCAAACGAAATTCGGGCAAACAGAAACATACTTTTACTTTAAAAAGGGTGAGACAAGTGATAAATGCCATTTTGACAGTACCAAGGTTTAAAAAAACATACAAAAAAATTAAGATAAAAAAAGCATTCACTTTATAAAAATGATGGGAATACAAAAACATTTTAAATATAAATTTGTAAAACAAAAAATGACTTAATGCATCAATTTTAATAACAAATAACAAAGATAAAAACAAAAATGGACCTTATTAATTGACAAAAATTTCATTATATTAGATCGAAAAATTTTATTTTCGTTTTCACTAAACTAAAATAATTTCGTTTGAAATATTATACAGCTAATAAAAGTGCCATATGAAGTATTTTTATTGGCTAAATAATATTAAAAGTGCCATTTTAAGCCCTTTTATTAGCTAATATATATTTCAAACGCACTTATTTTAGATTAGTGAAAACGATAATATGATGACCTTAAAATTCGTCCATTAAGTCTGTTTTTATTTTGAACATTTTTGTTTGGAATGCCTTTGTTTTCCCTTCTTTTGTATGAAATAAATGCTTTTTATATCTCATTTTTGTTTTGTATGTATTTTTTAAATTTTGGTACTGTCAAAATGGCATTTATCATTTGTCTGACCCGTTTTAAAGTAAAAATATGTTTCTGTTTGCCCGAATTTTGTTTGGACGGTTTCGGTTTGCCATCCGGCCTATTAGTTGATCACTTCGATTTCATTCCAGCAATCTTTATTTTGTACAATAAATGACGTGAAATGTTCAAATTATTCAACTAAGTGAAAATAACTTAAATTAAAATAATTGATCTACTTGACCTTACCTGAAGGGACAAAGTCGATCGTTTTAAAATTTATCTTATTATATAGCATCTTAAACTTTTGACAAGTTTTATATCAAATATCTCTAGAAAAAAGTTAAGGATATTGCGAGAAATTATTACAACTTCATTTTAATTATAATTGCCTTGAAAACTGTTACATTTAATTGAATTTACCCCATTCCATGGTAATTGTTTAAAATTGAAAATTGGTGAAAATCTATGTCAAAAGTTTGTTTTTACATTGGTAACAAAGATATTCAAATATTTTCCTTGAATCAAGCAAAATACGTTTTCGACCCGAGAATTTGAAAGCTGAAATTTCAATCTGCCTAGATGACGAAATTATTTCTGAAAGAAATGATGAACAAAATTCAAAGTTTCCCAAGCTTTTGACTGGTAGTGTAAATAATACAAAAAACTGAGTATAGTTGCAAAAACAAACTTTCGACATTCTACTTTCTTTCCTCAATAAGAAACCACGAAATAATTCAAAAAACTTTACCCAATAAAAAGAGCAAAATGTTGTCTACCAGTACTCATTCAGACTATAAATTGTTAACAGTCCAGATACTAAATAAAAATTTCTATACCACAGGTCCAACATCGGTCTAGTGGGAAACCACGTGGACGTTTTGACCGGTCACTGGACCGCGCAGGACTCCGGCATCGGTGCCGGCGTGGACTCGTACTTCGAGTACCTCGCCAAGGGCACTCTCCTGCTGCAGAGTCCCGTGCTCGCAACCATGTTCCACGAGAACAAGGCCGCCATTGAGAAGTACATACGTAAGGAGGACTGGCACCTCTGGGTGTCGATGACCAAAGGCCAGGTGACCCTGCCCGTGTTCCAGTCCCTGGACGCCTACTGGCCCGGTGTACTCAGTCTTTTCGGCGAAATCGAAGACGCGATGAAGTCGCTGCACAATTACCACCACGTGTGGAAACAGTTCGGATTCACCCCGGAATTCTATAACATCCCCCAAGCCGAGGCTGGCACCAACCGCGAGGGCTACCCTCTCAGACCCGAGCTTATCGAATCCGTGATGTACCTGTACCGGGCCACCAGGGATCCCTACCTTATCGAGGTCGGTGTGGACGTGCTCAGAAGTCTGCAGCACAGCGCCAGAACCACCTGCGGCTACGCCACGATAAATGACGTCAGAGACCACAGAAAGGCCGACCGAATGGAGTCGTTTTTCCTCGCGGAAACGACCAAGTATTTGTACCTGCTGTTCGACTCGAATAATTTTATTCACAACGACGGCGAGGAGGGCGAGGTGATCCAGACCCAGTGGGGCGAGTGTGTCGTTGACGCTGGGGGATACGTGTTCAACACCGAGGCACACCCGATCGACCCGGGAGCACTCAGGTGCTGCACCAGACCGGCCAGCATTTTCCCGGAGAAGAGGTCCAGGCTGGGCAAATTTGTGCCTGAGCTGGAGGACGAGGAAAATTATCGTATCTTCGAGGATGACGAGGACGTAAGGGAGGAGAAGAGCCCTATGTCCATGTCAAAGCTGTCGGACATCAAAAAGAGCGGCGAGAAGGGGGAGGTGATGACGGTGTCCGATGTTCTGGGGGAAATCAAAAATACCTTGCACAGCAATAAGAGCGACGACGAAAGCCCTAGTTTGGAAACGAGTACCCAGAGTGTACATTTTAAGGCTGATGGGAGTGGGGTCCAGGAACCGGACATTGCGGGGAACAATAGTCGACTGAATGGCACGGAATATGTCAGAAAGACGACTTTCGAGCCACAGCTGCTGCTTGAAAATATTCGCAAGAATAATTTGTACTTCAGTAATGTATCGACTTTGGGATATCAGTATCTGTCGTGCCAGTCGCAGTCGTTTTTACAAAGAATATCTATTATAGGAGAATTTTTTTAAAAAAATATAATAAAAATAATAAATGTTGAGTCACACTGTGAGATATTTTATTCACCCCTACTGGGTAGTTTTCAAAAACTGGATTTCCTTTTTTTCGAAGGATTTTATTTGTATGAATTTGTTCAAGTATTTTTTAAAAGGATTTTCTTTGAACTTGCTTGAAGATTTTTTTTAAACTTTATTAACTATTTTCTTGTAACTTTTTAAAAGATTTTCTTTTTTCAGGATTTTCATTAAATTTTTTTGAAGATATTGTTTATTTTGTAGAACGAAAAAAGCTTAAAAGTTAAAATTGATTTCGTCTGCAATTTAGTTGTTTATGCGGTTTAAGTGCAGACGGCACTGTCGGCGCAACTCGGGAATGAAGAACGGGACGATGGTGTCGGCCCGTGTCGGCTACCGAATCAGCAAGAATTGCGTGCAACAATGAGCGCCGTATGATTTGCGAAATAATGTGACAGTGGCCTCGCACTAGCATGCGTCTCAAGTTCGTCAAGGTTTTGCTCGCAGTGGCGTTGATTGGCAACGTCGTGATCTGGTACAAGATATGGAGGTTATTTTCGGTGCAGCGGGGCGCGCAGACGACGCCGGACTCGGAGGACGTCGCGCACGAAAACACGCACAAGTTCCACCGCAGGTTCGCCCGGCTTGTCACAGTCATTGTCCGGCAATTCGAGAGTTTCGAGAACGACGTTGTCACCACTGTCGACAACATTCTCAACTCGTACCCGGAGATCAACATTATCGTCGTCTGCGATCAGCTGCCATATCCGCCACTCGAGCTCGATTTTAATAACAGTACCTTGCGTAATGTCAGGCTCATTAATTTGCATCCGAACTTTAATAAAACTTTCGATGAAAGGAATCCGCTGTTCTTCGTGAGGACGAGGTTTGTGCTCATTTTGCCGGATGCCACGAGGTTTGCTCCAAAAGCGGTTTTGCAGGTGGGTTTTTTTAAATTTTATTTATATTTAAATTAATAAAAAAATGAAATATTTATAATTGTTAGCACTTTATTATTATTATTATTTTTTTAATATTTTTATTTCATAGTAAGAATTATAATGAAAATGTTACAAAGATTTATTATGATTTTTCAATATGTTTTAGAGAAATACTTTAATTTTCTACAGTATATTAAAAAATTTCTGTTGCACTGTTCTTAATAATTTTATTATGATTTTTTATCATAAAAATTTGCGCTAGTTTAACGAGGGCCAGTCGAGGCGATTGGAGTTTGGTTGCAAGAAGTTTTTATTTTTTTTAGGAAATGTTAACAAAAACGACCAAATTCGGAGCTGTAGCTATTCCGGTAGGCAAAAATTCTCTGACTTGTTTGAGTATGAGGTTAAAGGTCAGAGAATGGAGTTTGAAATTGTCGCACAGTAAAGGACCGGATTGTGATACCATTATTGGTAAACATGTCACGATGATGGAAACAAAGATCATGAAAAGAGTGTCGGATCCATTTCTGTTGCCATTTACAGATGCTCTTTACATTCAGACTACTGCACTTGGTATTAAGGTAGTGATATAAATTATACAAAATTATATTTATTATCATTTATTCAAATGAATTTTTGGAATACAACCTTGAATAAGTTAAAAAATTAAGTACACTGTAAAGGGTAAAAACACTTCAAACTATTTAATTTTAAAAAATTGAAATTGTCGAGTACATTTAAGGTGATATATCAGTCGATTTGAATCCAATAAGTGCGAGAAAGACAAAGCTATTGGAGTTTTCATAAGAGTGAGAAAAATAGCATGAAACGATTGACGTATCACCTTAATTATCGAAAACCAAATTAGAATTTTTTTTATTGAGGATAGTCCTACCGTTATTAGCTTTATTAGATTGACTCAAATATTTTAGAAATGTTTAATCTTTAAATGTTTCTTTTAATGTGCATATTTTTATATATTTTATTATATTATTTATATATGTTATGGTTCGTTGGTGAAACATATCTTTACGTCATCATGAATTTTTGTAATTAAATCTTAAAAATAATGAGTTTTCTTCATTTGTGTATACTTTTATTTATACTAAACCTTCAATTTAACATTTTTCATATGATAAGATATAAATATTTGGTTAAATTAATTTGATCACAGAATATGATTTTCTTGTAAAAAAAAAATTAAACTTTTGCTTTTTTTTCTTTTTATTAATCTTAATTAATCTAGAATTTGCATAAGTTTTGATTATTTCAAAGATATTGTAGCTTTATTAACATCAATTTAAACATGTTTTAATATATTAATAACTTTTTGTTCATGTTCATTATTTTAAATTAATTTCATCTTTTCAGTTATCTGCTTTAGTTGTTCAGATAGTTTGAAAATAAGCATCTTAACTTAAGTAACTTAAGTAATTTAACTTGAAACTTGAAATCTTTAGATGAATCAAATACAAAATGAATTTAATAAGTCAACAATGCCTGGGCATTGTTGACAATGTCCAATGACCTGTGGGCAATGTCTAATTAATAGGTTTATGTGAAATAAGATCACAATTTCCCATAACTGTTTGTGTTGTTATGTTGCAATACTTTTTTTCAGCTCATATATCATACGATTTTTTCCACCATGACCAACAGAAAGATGCGTGCTATGAATAACGTTATATAAAACAGCATTTGATGCATAATACAACTCGTGTCATTATCACTTATTGGTTTAATTAATTTTTCACTTCCGTTGATCGTTAAAACGTTGAATTGTTTTAAAAAGCGACAATCACTCGTTGTTTTACGGTTTTTATTCTTGATTGCTTTTACAATAAAGATACTCTTCTTCATTTAAAAAAAATATCCTCAGGTTTTGCATCTTTTAAAATACGAACTTTATCTTCAAATTTCTGTCTCATATCCATCTTAATGATACTAAAAGAACTGCAAGTGTACTGACCACAAAAAATGCAATCATTACTTTTATACTAATAGATCTAAATAATACTTATATTTAAATCGTATTTGAATAAACATTTAATGCTTACAAAATTTGTTTTATTATTAGAAATTATACTCAATTATTGAAATTTATACTAAATAATATTTAAATTTAATACATATTTAGTTGTACCTTTACAGGTCTTTAACCTTTGCATAATTAAAATAGAAATTAGACATTGTCCATTACACATATTTATATATGAGCGTTTCCAGCAAAAGCTTTATGTGTTTAAAAAATAAAAAAAATAAAAAATTTGATTGCACACTTTCTCGATCATATTTTTCTTAAAGCTTGAACTCTAAAGTACACGAGAAAAATCGGGAACAGTGAAAATTTTAGGGGTGACACTTATTTTTATTCGATTTTTTGAATTTCAACAAAGCTCTGTACGCGTAAAGATGAAATCAAAGAAAAAATTATTTAATGTGGGTAAAAATTGAGATATTTGTAAATGTTGACATGACAGATCAAATGACACACCAAAATTGACCTGCCAACGGGTAACAGAGCAATCGCAAGGTCAAATAAAGGTAAAAAATGAAGTTAATTATAAAAACATGTGGAAAAATGTATTTTAAAAACAACATGTCTAAAAATAGACTTTTTTGGGACAGCATACAAAATTTAATTGAAAAGTAGACCACAGAGCCATCATAAGGTCAAATCAAGGTCAAAAATTGAATTTAATTAAAAAAATATGTGAAAAACCGTCTAAAATGCATTTTTAAACAAAATATTCCGTTTGCGTTTAAGCAAATCTTAGCTTTAAACAAAAATCGTTAATAACTTAAAATAAATAATAATCTTTCAAAAAAAATAAAAAAATAAATTTTCTAATTTAATTTTAATTATATGCAAAAATAATATAATAAAATGTTATATTAGTTTTCTAACTTTTTTTTCCTTTTTGTAAGTGATTATGGTACACAATTTCATTCTTAGATGGCGCTGAAATAATTTTTCTTATTTTTTTTACACATTCAAATTTTTTATGATTGAATTAGTTCAATAATTGTATTTATTGTCTAAAGGACTATTTCAGCGCCATCTAAGAAAGAAATTAGGAACTATAATTAATTCACAAATTTTGCTTTTTTTAATTAACTTTTTTATTCATTTATGCGTTTAAAAAAATCTAATAAATGAAAAATTCATTTTCTAAACAATTACAATTATTGTTGAACTAATTCAATCATAAAAAATTGAATAATAAACGTGTAAAAAAATAAGACAAATTATTTCAGCGCCATCGAGTTTAGGACAATTTCCGTCAGGGACAAAATCCGTCAGCGCTGTGATTGGTGGAATTTGATTGTGACAAATTGTCACGTGATAGTGACAAATAAAAAATGCATTTTAAACGGTTTTTCTTTAAAACATATTTTTGTAATTAAATTCAATTTTTGACCTTGATTTGATCTTATGATGGCTCTGTGGTCCACTTTTCAATTAAATTTTGTATGCTGTCCCAAAAAAAGTTTATTTTTAGACCTTTTGTTTTCAACTACATTTTTAAACGGTCATTTTAGAGAGATATTTGGATTTAAAAATGTAGGAAATTTATGAAAAAATGTTAAGTTACATGAGGGCTTGCATATATGTTAACTTTTACAAGAAAATCGATTACATAAAATGTCAAAATAATTTTTTCTGTAAAGTTTAAATTTCGAAGAATTATCATACATTTTTCAAATTATATGTAAAAGAAGATTCTGTAGAGATATTTTTGCAATTTTAAATATTTAACTAAAATTTGATTACCTTGTTTTACATTCAAAATTGTACCTTTTGAACAAATTATCAATGCATCAAAAACTGGACAAATATACACTTTTAATTCATTTACAACATCTCAAATGTAAAAATATATTTTTTGTCTACTGAAGCATTAAATCTGTGCGCAGACACATACTGATTAAATGATTTTTTGTAAAAAAAAAAACAAATTAAAATTATATTGGTACGAACAAAAAACTTTGTATTTTCAATGCAGTTATTTTAAGAACTTAGAATAGCATATTTTTATTGTATATAAAATTATTGTTTCAGTTACCCTAATATCCAGATTTATGCAAAATGTATGTAAATATTTAAGAAAATTTATTTAATTGTTAATTAAAAATTTCATAAATTTGAATTTTTAAATGACACAAATTTTGAATGAATAAATTGTGTACATATTTTGTTTAATATCTTCCTTCTCAAAAATTGTTTGCCTTATTATTTTTAAAGTTTTACATAATTCAAATTATTCATAAACAACGAGGATACATTTTTGTTTACAGATAAATGTTTGAGTATAACTCTGTTTTTTGTATTAATAAGTGATTATATAGATTTTTCATGTAGAAAAAAAAATGATAACTTTGTTGATCCGGGGTTTTTTTTTATTTTTTTTTATGACTTTATCAGATCATCACTATAAATTGTCATATAGGGTAAGGTGGGGCAAAAATAGCGACAAGAGCGACAAAAAGTGGGGCAAAAACGAACAATGGAATAAAAATATATAAAACGTTTAGAAAAGTTTTCAAAACCAATAATATCGAATAAATCAATCTTTACTTTACATAATGCAATAATTTGATTAGCATTTTTATTATTTTAATAATATAAAATTTAACTACTTCAGAACATAGCTAAAAGAAATTATTTGCATTTCGGTATACTTTCTATCATGCAACGGTAATGTTTTACTTATTAATGGAAATTTTGTATGAAAAATGAAGTTAAAGATTTGAATTTTCAGAATCTGTATAAACATTTTTGTTTTACGCTTGATCATATTTATACAATTTTCATTAAAAGTAAAAGAGCAAAATTAAATTGTCCACTGTTTCCAGATGAGTTATTTAGTCATTTTATTCAGTAATAATCTTATCTTTATTTAATAAATAAGTTTTGTTAAAAACAAGTAAGCTTATTAAGTTAACATTCATTGACAATTTCAAGCTTTTGCAGCAGCTTTTTGAGGTAAAAATCATTGTATATAAGTTAATCATAATCATAAAATGTGTAAAATATTTATTTTGTAATTAAATTGAATTTTAAATAATTTTATCAATTGTTCATTTTTGTCTGTTTTAGCGGGAAAAAATGAACAATATTTAACTGATAAAAACTAATATAATTTGCATAGTTTTCGCTCTATTACTTTTCAACCAGCATTCTGAAAGATCTCGAACAAAATAAGGCGCAGAAAAAACGTATATTTTATTCTGTAAATCCCAAAGTTTAGGAAAATTGTTCATTTCATTAAATTTTACACAAGGAAAAATTTCACGATTAAGATTTCCGAAAATTGTTAATAAATGTTTTACTTTTACTTCATAATGATTATTAGGTTGTCATTTTGGCTAACTTCAGTAGGAAAACCTCAATATGTTACTATAACCTTTTTCAATTTTCATCAATTAACTTTTGTCTTAAAATCTTCTTTACGTCCCTTACAGATTAACCTGTCGAAAGGTCACCACTTCAACGAGGGCAAGCCTCTCTACCGAAGTCAGCAAGCTCAATCCAAGTTGACCATGGTAAACCGCGCCCGCGAACGCGCCATGTTCGAAAGATTTGGAATCAAAAAAGTAAATCGAGCGTCCGGCTCGGTGGAATGGTACGGCTGCACCCGGGAAACAAGTTGTTGTTTCGGCTCGGTGATAAACGGCGTGCCAGCCTACCTCTACCAAAAACGGTATACCCCACCCTGCTGTCTCGCCGGCCTGCGAAAGGTCGCTCACCACGTGATGGACAAGCTCGAGGAGGTGGGCATCCGGTTCTGGCTGGAGGGGGACTCGCTGCTGGGCGCCATGAGAAACAGCGACATCCTGCCCTGGGACCACGAGGTCGAGATCGGCCTGAATCGCGACGACTTGTCGAGGTCACCGTGGCTAGTTAAAGCCAGGAACAAGCCGGTGGTCGACAGCCACGGCTTTGTCTGGGAGAAGGCCACGGAGGGCGAGTTTTTTAAGGTGCAATACTCAAAGGTGAACCGACTGCACGTTAATCTGTTGCCATTTTATGCGAAAAACGGTACGATGAAACGTGACGAGTGGTTCATGAAAAATCGCGACTTCCCGGAGCAATTTCTCCATCCAATGTCGAGTAGCGAATTCGCTGGTCGACAAGTGCCCAGCCCTAATAACATTAGGGACTTTCTTGAGATTAAGTATTATAAGGGGGTCATTGAGAATCCGGAGTTCCCGGGCAAGATCTCGTTTGATTAAACATTGTCTGGCAGCTGTTTTATTATGCTATATGAAGATGTGTGTATTGTGGTGTTTGTAAGATAATTTGTGTGGCTGTAATAATGTACATGATTTTTGTCTTGTCTATTATTGTTTTAGAAATGTGAAGAGAGAGGTATTTTTTTGTATGGGAATTTAGTTGAAAGTATGGAAAGAATTTTATGTTGTAATGTTGAATATTTAATAGTAATTTTAATTTCAATTATCATTAATGTTGAATGATTTATACATATTTTATTTGATCTATTATAGAATTGGTTTAAATAGCACCTGATTTATAAATTTTATATAAAGATAGATATAACAAATAATTTGTTTGCATTATTAGGAATTGATTGTAATTCAAATTAATAATTGTTTTAACTTTCTTATTTAAATTATGAATATTTATTATTCAGTTTTGAATCTTTTATTATTTTATTTTAAAAATTTATTCGAGTGTTAACATTAATATTGTTTTGTTTAATATTGTTTTTTCGTATAAAAGTTAGTTGGTTTTTGGAGAAAAAAAAAATTGAAATAATGTATTCCGTGATAATCCGCGATACTATGTGGATATGTCAGGGTATTTAAAGCGAAGTTTTAAAGTAAACATAGTATTTAGTTTTGTGAAAATCTTTGAATATCGGCAATTAATAAAAATCAATATAACGATGTTATTATTAACTCATTAATGAACAACATTTTTGATATTAATAACTGAATCTTTGTAAAGAAAATATATACATATATATATATATAAATAAATAGAATAGACAATTTTATGAAATTAATATTACATTTTAATTAATGAAAAATTTTTCAACTCATAAATTAATAACCAAACAATGATATTACTTAGTACGAATCATATTCAAAATGTTCATCTCTATATTTTCAATAATTAAAAAATTCAATTTGCAACAAAAAAGATAACAAAAGGAATCAAAAAGTGCAATAAATTACTATATTTGTGGGAACTTTTAATCACATTTTCTAATAATTATACATTTCTTCATGAATTATTATAAAATTTGATATTAAGATTAGTTGTTGGGTTCGCAATGATCGAAATTTTACAATATGTAGTTTATGGATTGTTAATGTTATTAAAAAGTCCAATATTAGATTAACGTTGTTCGCTACATTTGGCAAATTTGTAGTCATATCGTGAAACAATGTTGTTTTCAGTCCTAAATGTATTAGAATTGAGATTTTTCAGTCAAGATCTATAATTGATAGTGTCTTCTAAATAATTAATCACTTAGTTCTATTATGTTTCTAAATAAAAAAGTAATTGCTCAACATAATGATCCGAAATTTTTAATTACATATGGGCATATCTCAGAAACTTTTAACTTATGCTGTCCCTCGATCCATTTATTGTTTTCTAAGTTAAATGTATTAATTTTCACAATAGAAATTAATTATTTGTAGTTCAATTAACTAGGTGCCAGCTTTTTTTGTTTTATAAAAATAACCAATTG
>JABFPM010004228.1:0-12991 GCA_022817325.1 Idris sp. 1 HC-2018 | reverse complement strand
TCATAACTTCATATTAATGTCCTGTTCGAGTTTCTGTCCACAAAACTATAATTTGAGCGTATGTTTTGTGTATTGACCCTTCTGCAGCAAAACTTCAAAGTATATTATGCATTTGTGACAAACTTTTTTTTTGCATAAATAAATGGAATCTGTAATTTTGTCATACAAATAACTAACAAATCAATCTACAAGTATTTTTACACGAAATAAAACATTAGAAAAGGATAGGCTTATGCACGAAGCATTGGTTAGAAGGAGACAAAACAATTTTTTTACCTGTTTTCGAGATATTTTATCTATTTTCAACTTATTTGGTCTATTTTCAGTTTATTTTGACTATTTTTTCGGTTGTTTTGTGTATCATAGTAATATTTGCATCATGTACCTCAAATTATATACATATATATATATATATATGTGGGATTCAGTGGTAAATTCATATGTGCAAATGCACGTAAATACGTTTCACGCCTGTGCTGGTGTATTGTAGACAGTTTTGGTCCAAGGAACATATCACAGAGGTTTCGAATAAGTCGAATGTGGAGGGTTGCTGATTCTGAACCCTCCAAATCCCTTCAGAGACCATTCGAGGCAGAAGCTTACTTTGCTTTGCTCCACCTTCCTCTGTAGCCAACTAGAAACTTGAACCGTATCCACCCCCGTCGTCTTTCTCATCTGGCAAGAAACGAAAACTCCTGGCCAAACAACTGGCCAATCAATACACCGCTCGCACTTTGTGTAAAATTATCACGCTCACAACTCCCCTTTTTGTTTTTTATATTTTACATAACAAGGTGATGATGAATCGAGAAGCAACCGGCATTCGATCAAGTCGCTCGAAATTCCCTGGAAATTGATTTAACCTGCTTAATGTCTGACGGATCTTTCTGATTGACTGTTATATCAATTAGTTTCGTCGATATTCAATCGAGTATAATGCTTTTACTCGCTAACTTAGAGAGTTGGTTTTTCAATTTTGTACTTCTTTGCAACGAGTTTTGAATTTGTTATCACTGAAGGCAGTGTCTTCCAAACACAAATACACTCTAAAACTACTTTCCAATAAATTGGACATAAAAAACAGAGGTTTGTGTTGAAATTAAAAGAACTTCTGTAAGGGTAGAATTAAAAAAGAATTTTGAATTCACTCTTCAAGAAACATTCAAAATAATAAACCTCCGAATTTTGCAGAACTGAAAAAAAATGTAACACACAGTATTTATGACAAATCGAATAAAAAAGGTGAAGTTTTGGAATATGAAAAAACTATATTTCTCTTATAAAAGTTATTAATTTTTTTGAGTTTTGGCGATTCAAAAAAACTAAATTTCTTATGTAAAAAGTGGTAATATTTTCGGAGGACTAAGGGAAAATAAACAATTTAATGTCAGACAATTATTATGTGAGCTCGCCGGAAACGAGGCAAAAACTGCTAAGCAACGTATTATTATGACCTTTAAAACAAAGGCTTATCATTATTCGGTGGGTTGCTGTAATCTCGAGTGAATTTGGTTTAATATCCAATATAGAAGTCCTCGAGAGCAGCAGTGCGCCTGTACGCCCACATATGGCGTGCGTAACACGCTCTCCTTGTCTCAGCCGCGGAGTATTCATGACTTTGTCATGAAGAGGTGCGGGTTATAAATTACTTCGCAACGCGGAAGTAGGTCGTCATGTCAGCTCGCGGCTCCTTCCGTTTTGCCTGGTTTGTTTGCATTCCCAGTAGCCTTGAAACTTTAATAATCAAGGTCGTATGGTCGTCAATTAAAATGCAGCCCAATATCGGTTTATAGTTTTATATTTCAAAAGCTCATGCTTTTTATTATCCACGTTGAAAAACAATCTGGCATGTACTGACTGTATCCATCCTAAGTTTTTTCTTCCTTTAAAAATATAAAAATGTATTCTTAAAAATATTATACAAAATTTACAGTAAATTCTTTTCAAAGTTTAAACATAATAAAGATCTATGTAAGTGGACCAATAATATTAGATAAACCAAGTTTGCCACATATAATTTTATGTAATTAATATTGTTCGTCAAACTGAAATTAGATTCTATTTACTATTGTATACAGTTCAATTAAACTGATATAATTGAATAAACAAATTATACGATATATTCTCAGACTATAAATACGAACGATGATATTAAGGATAATTACTTTACAATGTGTGATTGTTCAGCTATTGATTGTTGGTAATGCAAATTATTTCACTTTTATTTGATACGATAACACATTGACTCAAACTATTCAACGAAATTGATTTTCCAGAATTAAAAAAAAATGAAAATAATCGTCAAATAATAGAAAAACTCTAAATCTCCTCTTCTAACACCAAAAATACAATCAAAAACAATTTTGAAGATCCAAAAAAAACGAGTCGAATAACTCATCATGCGCTGAACAAAAAAAGCGTAAAATCCTTTTTTTTCGCTCGTATCGTGTATGACTTTTATTATATATCATTGTTATTACCCCCCCCCCCCCAATCATTCGCAATGATTCGCGTATCTATTTTTCCGGTTGATTGGTCGGCGAAAATGCCTCGATGCAAATGGCTAAAAAATAGTTTTAATGGAAATTCGCATCAGCGATGAGTACCACTGAATGCGCGCCATGTTTGGATACCATGGTTGAGCTTGGAACGGGGCTGTTTCCGGTACTCTCGGGGGTTGGGCAGGTACGGCTGTATGGCGCACACATACAGCCGCCCCAACCCCTGGGGGACTTTGGCAGCGGGGGGTTGGGCGGCCAAAATGGCCGCTGCTCGCAAAACCCCGAGGTAGACGTCGCTATCACGACGTCTCTTCTGTTTTCGAGCTAAGTTTCCGAAGCTGCTCTCTCGAGGAGCTTCGAGGGCGCTCAATCTTAGTGACTGTGCGAATGCTGCTTGCTCCGGCTTTGGACCAACTGCCAACAACTTGGGGTAAACTCGATACCGTGCGGTAACTTCGCAAGACAGCTTTAATGGTAGAGGCATACCTCTGAGCAACGTTCACAGAACGCCAAAGACACCGCAATGCCGGCTTCCGTATCTTCCGGTATGCTACGCGATGACATGCTTCAGATACTTTTGTTTATACAGCGCTCTGTCGCTTTGCTATTGAAAGAGAAGCATCTTTCGAAATATAATTCGGTTCCCTCTGAGAGCTTTCAGGGAGCTGATAAGAGTGGATAGTTTGACTTGATGTTAGCTTTAAGCGAAATTCATTGATTTTTAGTTTTAGTTGCGAGTAGTTTTGAATTTTTTGAGGGTTTTATGGAGATGTTGATACAATTTTGTATCAGTAGTGTAATATTTATTTATGTCAGACGTTAAGCTCGAAAACAAGATTTTTGCTTATGTAAAATGTAACATGTTTTTCTTTTTACGTTTGGGGATAAGTCAGAGATGGACAAATATTCGAAATGGATTATTTAAATTAAAAATACTAAATGTATGAGGCAAGATTTTGTGAATCACAAAGGTATTGAAATTTAGTTTTTAGATTTGCTTTGAATAAATTATAAGTTAAAGTTTTTATCTTTGTAATTCATGTAGAATGATTAATAATTAAAAATGAAATTTTCGTTCGAATCTTTTGTAATGATTAAATGCAACATAAAGAAAACAAATCATCGTTATCGGTTTTTATATTTGAATTTATGTAATACAGAGTAAGAAAATATGGTAAATTTCAAAGAATTTCAAAAAAAAAAAAAAATTCAAATAAGCTTGCAAAATGTTGTAAAATATTGCATTCTAAAATGTCTCAAATATAGTCTAAAACTTGTTAATCAATATCTGGAATATAAATAACTAAATCTATCAGATATTTGTAATATTTTCCAAATTTTCCAAATTTTGTTAGACATTTTTTTTAAAATTACAAAGATATTAAGAAGATTCGTGAAATACCCTGAAAATTTGACAACTCTGTGGAGTTTAAATGTCTAACTTTTTCAAAAAAATTTAATTTGATTCAACAAAATATATAAAATTTCATCCAATACAATATTTTAATATTTTTACAAAAATTAAATAAAATTAGAATTATTTAAAATTTTTCAAGTGTGTAGAAAATTTGTTGAAATTGTTCTAACAATTTGAAGAAAATAATATAAAAAAATAATGTTCCCAAGCAACATTTTTCCTCAAATAAAATAACTTTACGAATTACAATAATTTAACATTAAAACAACTAATTGCTTAACTAGTCGAAAGTCTTTACTACTTAAATCAACGTAAACTTTCAAATGTTACATTTATAAATTTAAATTCTTTAATCCAAGCTTATCAAATTAACAACTCAATTAACAAAATAATTTTTACATACTTTAAAATGAAGTCCCAGCTGTTTATTCATATTTCCTAAAATCCCGCAATTTTTTTTTCTAATCCAATATCAGTTTAAAAGTAAAAAATAATGACATTAAATTCTTTACAATTTCATTATCTTATTTCTTTAATGCAATCACACAATTAAGAATTAAGTCGTCATAAACCTGGTGAAAGTCAAACAAAAATAAAGAAGAAAAGAAAAAATATTATTAGCATATTGTATCCGTCGAATGTATTTTAAAATTAAGTATCGAAGCCCTTTTCGTGTCCGAAGACGTTTAAAGCATTGATAATTGAGCAGCTCTCGTAAAATCTCCATTACATGGTATGCTTCTAATAAAATTGTCCAGCCGCTAATTTCCCAGCGCTCATCTCGATTTACCGCATTTTCGTTCAAGGGGGTGTCTGCCAATGGCTTTTCAGATATCGGGGATACAGAAAGCACCGAGAACCGAGGGAATATAACAGGGGTGATATTCGCGGAGCATAACAATCATTCATTATGCTATTTGGCCAGTGCGTCGTAAAACTGCGCGCGCTTTCTTTTTTTTATAATAAAGGATGAATTGCATGTTGGTTTTTGCGACGATTAAAAATTTAGCCGCTTGTTTATTCTCCGTGACGAATAAATTGGAAAAATAAATTACGATATTTTTTTTCAATCGCAATCGAAATCAAAAGTCTAACGAAATTACTAGGACGCTTGTTGTGTTTTTTTTTCGTTTTAATGCTCCAAGCGAAATTAATCATCCGCAATTCTTTAATCGGAAAATTGTATTACACTTTGCGTATTAATTGTGTGTAGTTGAAAAGGGTTGTTTTGTCAAACGGGCGTGCTTTTATTCGGCCCATATCGTCGCCTACAGTCAATCTGCCCTCAGTGCAAATAACAGCGAAGATCCCTTCGAGCAATTACGTTTAACAAAAAAACTGACCACCTATCAACATTGATACGAAAAACGATTGTTTGTAAAAACCATAATTATTCTCACTTTGTTTTATTGATCATTAATAAGATAATTCTCGATATTGGGAATTTTATTGGGGACAAAATAAAAGAATTATTTTGTGAAACTCGATAAATTTTCATTATTTCAAGGATATTAATTTTTAAATGTGAAACTTTAACTTGCGATTAAAATTAGGTTTTTAAAATCTACATTGAGTTTAATTACAAATATTCGTGGAGAAAATTTTCCAAATGTAATCGGATAAAATTATAATCGATCATAGTTTTGCAAAATACTTGAATACAAAATTATTAAAAATTATATACATATTTAATACTTATTATTTAAAATTTTCAAAATTAAAAAGAATTTTTTTTAATTATCAATAAGGGAAAGGAAATTGAAATGATTTTTTGCAGTTATTTTAATTTGAAATTCAACGAGATGATTGCCAATTTGTTGATCATTAATGTAATAAAAAATAAATACTCACTGCGTTTCGATTATTAATAAATCATACATTAAATTACACCGTGCATTATGTTAATTCGATGTAAATTCTAACAGTTTTCCATACACCGCCGCTGTAAATCTACTTATTTTCCGTAATATAACATTAAAATCCAGATCAAATAATTGTTAAAACATACACGCGGTTTATTTAATTAATTCCACCTCTTTCATTTACATGCAATTTCACACCCAAAGTTCATCAACTTTGAAACTTTATTTCCCCTCCAACTCCTCTCTTTCTCTTTTTTTTTGTTCATCGAAAATCAATCAACGAAGCTCTTCCTCGAAAATCGAATCACACTCTTTGCCAAATCGATTGTCTCGCTGCAATCAATCTATCAGCCGCTAACGATTTATAACAATTTCGCTGCCCTTACGTTGACACAACTTTCACCCATATTAAATCGATAATTGCGAGGTCAGTGTCAACAACGATGAAGCATTATCCATGCAAGCCGAAAAGAGTCCATCTTTTATTCTCTCTCTATCTAGATCAAAAGCAGACAAAAAAATAATGGTACCAAAAATAAAAAGGAAAAAAGCACAAAACTTGTCAACAATTATCCGGCGATATTACGAATCCGGGACTATAAATTGCATTCAACATGAATTAAGCCTGCAGATATACCCGGGGATTCTGGCGTACCTTTTGGCATAGTGACGAGCCGGGAGGGTAGCAGAAATCCCACAACCAGCCTTCCGCCTATGCCCCCCTTCCCCTGTCCTGTCATCCAGTACGTATGTAGTACAGTTTCAGCGGACTGTATATTTCAGCTCTGCGGCCGTAGTTACAGTAGACTGTGCAATATGCACGCTATATAGCGTCGGGCAATGCGGACGCCCGAGAGCGGGGGTGTGCGGGGGTGGAAACTACGAACACAGTGGACAGCGACGGACTAACTGAGGCTCATGTTACGGCAACGCACTGGGCAAGTTAACGTAACGTATATATATCTATATACAGAAGTGCAAGTCGCAGTGAAAGCGATGGGAAGCGCTGTAGGAAAGCTCAAGCTCTAACCAAAATGTTAATTATTTAACTAGCACCAGGGCAAAGCTAACAGCCTCAGCGTACGAGATGTTATGTCACCTGTCAGATGCATTTGCGAGCTCGCTTTATGTCAGCTTCATTTCCTTCTTTTCTGGCGAAAACTTTTAAGGCCGCTTCATCGAATCTGCTGACTGTTTTTGTTATCTGCTTTTTTTATCAGCGTTGTAGCAAAAAAAAGCTAAAGATCTCCAGTAGAAATAAAAAGAATTAGAGTTATTCTTTTGGTTTTTCTTTCTTGGGTAAAATTCGGTTAATTTGTCTGAAAAAACTGATTTTAGGCAATTAGAAAGGACGCGTTGGCTAGAGAGAGACAGAAGACTTGTATTGACTTTAAGAGAATTCGGTTTGACTCAAGTAGTTTAGGCATTTTCTTTTATCAGACTGGTTGATGTCTGTTTGAAAAAAGCTTGATTAATGTATCGACAAATCCATTTATCACACAATCAGCGTCAAAGAAATTAATTTAATTTGACAGCAGTCTCGTGGTTTACGTGTATTTATCGAGTTAAATGTTCTTTTATTGGCAAAATAGTCGCGCTACTCATTTGTTCATACATTATTTAAGTTGCAGAGAAAAGGTGAAGACAAAAAAGGGGCTCGTTATTATTTAACCCTTCGATAATTAAACCATTCGTCTTGGTCGAGTGTTTCCGGAGAAAGAAAACCCTCTACATTTTGCCACAGTCACCGTGGCATAAATCAAGTTGTTACTCTAGATGAGAAGAAGAAAAAAGGGTCAACGATTATACACGAATAAAATACACCGTCGTTTTGGCAGGAAGCTCGCGTGTTCGAATCGAGATTAGTTGAAAATAGAAGGACTCCGGGGAGCGAGGATTTGTTTCTTGGAATAGTTTCCGCGCCGTTTACACCCCTTGCTACATCTTTCAGCCGGGTCTTGGCGTATTGCGCACAAGTATGCCTGGCAACTGCGGAGTCGCCACTGCGTCTGGACCCTAACAAGAAACTAACCCTCCTTTCTCCTCATCTTGACCTCTTCCCTGGCTGGCTGGGGCCACCGTTTCGATCTTTATTCCTCAGCCGACGTTCTCGCGTGGAGGCCAAACTTTTCGAAAAAGGGACGACAAAGCCGGGGCAGAAAGAGGGGCTGCAAACTTAACTTGGAATTGCATAAAGGGGACAGAGAAGTCCAAAGATGCCATTACCCCAAGGGCGCCTCGCAGCTCCGAGAAAAGTGCTTTCTGACGTAAAAAAGATGTACAAAAAGGAAAATTTTCTGAAGGGATGAAAACGTCACTCGGTCATCCCCCATTTCCTTGCGAAACAGAGTAACGTAATCATTATTATCTAATAGCGAATATTTAACGCTCCAACGAATACGAATAAATCTTTTTCAAATAAAAATAATTATTATCAAAAGACAAAGTTATTTTTATACATTTTATACTGAAAATTTGATTGAGTTTTCGATTAAAAAGCTATTTTTTTTATTTTAAAATTATCAGAGATGAGATTTGAAAGTTAATATTAAAATTCAGAGAAATAACCACTTGGCCAGAGTGTATTGAATTTTTTTAAAAAATTTAAAATTATTAAAGCGATTATGTTTAAACAAACCATTAGATATTTAATTTAATTTTCATGCTTTCTCATATTGAATAGAGTCAATTTGACTAACTTATAACTAAATGCCAAATGATCTTCGGTTTCTTACGAGCCCTCATGTATGCACAAACTGTAAAGCATATTCTCTGTTTACGCTTCCTGCCGCTGCCACCCAATGAAACTGGCAAAGTTTAAATCGAGTTTAATGACAGTGCAATACCTTTAAAGTGGATTATCTCCAAAGTAAGGTTATGTCATGAGATCGGCTACCGTAGACTTTAAAAAAAAAGTTAAAATTACTGACGCTTTATTGAGAAAGTTTGCGGTAAATATAAAACTAAAAATTAACTTAATACTTTTTTATAGCAAATAAACATACACTCTTAATTACTGCGAAAAATTTGAAATAAAGCTATAATGGGCACAACAGTTAGATTTTTCTCTATACGACCCCAGGTAATACCTAGTTTATGAATGGAATCCAATAATCTCTGGTGAAAAAGTGACGAGGGTCCAATCTGTGATCATGCTTGAGGGAAGTCTCAAGTATAGATGACAAGTATCTTTCTGTATCAACCTTCTTCAGATAGTTATTTTTTTATCCAAGAAAAAAGTTTCCACCCAGTAGAAATAAAAATTCTTGTACTGAAGGTATCTATTATTCCTTTTTCTAATAGAATTTTTGTTAAAAGTCAGCCAACTTCTTTTTTGATTTATGAATAAATGAAGCTTCATTTCAGACTTTTTTCTGCAGGGTCAACAATTAAACGAAATTCTATTTTGAAAATGATAAAAATTCGAAATAAATTCTCCTTCACCGAGAACATCCAAGCCCGGACAGAAATTTATCAGCTGTTGTTGCGGCGGTTTTACGGTTTCAACTCTCGAGAAATCGAGGGGTTCAGTTTCAACCCTGAAAAATGACGCTCACTATCTCTGCACGTGGATATTCCAGCAGCTGAGCCATTCGCCCACTCCTCCTCTAAGCTGCCCCGGAGCACCTTCTTCTCTCTCTCCTGTGCTTTTGCCTCTCGTGCAGTGCCGGCTGGCAGGTTTTTTTGCCCCGAGGTGAGGAGGGAACGAGGAGGGCGAAACGACGACAGCGGTAAAAACCTAACCTAAGAGAGACTGGAGATCCGAGGCAAAGGCCAGAGGGTGGAGGCAACAACGCCGCTACGAAAAGAGAGAACTTTAGTCTGGATCTGCCGAGGGACTTTCTAAGGTATAAAAGAGGGCGAGCACCCTCAGCCCCTGACTTTGTCATCCACCTCCGCCTTGTTCTCCTTCTTCTCTATGCTAGTTTCTCTGACTACTACAGAGCCAAAGCTCCGTCACCAGTGCGAATATATACACTTGGACCATATATTACGTTGTATTAGATCCGTTAACGTACTCGTACCATACTATATAGAGCCGGGATTGCTGCGCTCTTCATTCAATCTTGTTCATTATCTGACACACCTTTCTATAATTTCGTACCTTTTCAAATGTCAAAGAATAATTCCGAGATTAAAATTGAAAGGCTTTTGATATTGGATTTTCGTGTTTTTATTGAAAATTTGTTCTAAATCGGCGGATAACTTTTTATAAATGTGAGAATTGGTAGAAAAACTTGCTGAGAGTTGAAGTTATATATAAATAAACTGAAGAATATAATAAAGTAATTATATTATGCATACCATCTTTTTGTGTAAAAGTATAATGAATGCTGCTTGGTATAACATGGTTTTAAACTGAAAGTAAACTATTTTTTATCCAACTTTTTTTTATCTAGATCCACTGAATAAAGTTTTGATAATATGTGGTTTTTACACGATAATTTTAAAACTTTGCAAGTTCAAAAAATGTGAATAATCAAGTACAAGAAAAAACCATTACACGGAATATCGAATAAAGGTGTAATTGATATTTGGTTTTATTTATATGTAGATTCAATTTTTTAGTTTCGAAAAAAAATTTCAATTAGTAATTTTTTTATATAACCTCATTTTTATCACCTTACTAAAAGCATTATTACAATTTTCAAGTGATTTTCTATCTACAATTGGTGATCTATATAAACAAATTCGACGTTACGAGAAAATGTGAATTCTAAGAATTCTCAACAAGTTAAATTGAATTAGAATTTTATTTTTTGATTCAAATTTTTATCTACAATAAACACGTATTCTTCTGTTAAAAAACCATCTCAAGAAATATTTGAGATATATTTTATCAGAAATGTTATTAACATTAAAAAAATACACTCGGCAGAAAATTAAAAATAAAACTCGCTCCAGTAATTGTTCTAAACTACCAAAAATGTATTGGAATTTAAAAAAAAAAAAAAAAAAAAAAAAAAAAAAAAAAAAAAAATACACCCGCGTCACAATAGAACTCGTTTTAATTCATTCAAGAAATCCACTTCACCCTACTTTCCCTTTCATTCTCCCTGACAAGGTGCATTTTTATTACCCACTGTATCAACTTTTGTTGACAAGTTGCGCAGTTACAATGGAACCTGTTATTCGATTGAACATAACTGTTCCTGCAAAATGTTCGCTGACGTTTTGCGTCTATCGATTTTCGTAGCATTTCTGTAGCAGCAAAATGAAAGGGACCTCTGTCTGTACAGTAGTTTTCGCGGTATAGTACGTCATCGCTCGCCGGAATAGCTCCGAAATCTACACCAAGAGAGAAGAGCGCTCTGCTTCTCAAAGTTCTCCGCACCACTTTCCGCTACTCTATTGTGATTTATGCGCGAGATGAGGGAGGCTACGTGTCGCGTCAGGGTGTACGTGCACACAGACGCGCGGCTTTAACCGAAGAGATCCCCCGACGCGCCGAGAGAGATGCCCACGATCGTTCTCAATGAGATTACAAAGGATCGGCACGACTACGGTCCATACCAAACAGGACGTGAAACGTTTCCAAGTAGGCGTCCTCGTTGCAGATGGACCAGAAGGCTCTTTGTGTCCCGACCAAAGAGGAGATCCGAGATTCGATTTCGCGGCGGAACTGACTTTAGATTTGCGATAATGACGGCACTTGTGTATTGTCGCGCTAATTAAATTTCACATTCCGGAAACAGTGGCCGTCGCCAAAAAGACGAGCGCAGAGTTGCACATATATAGATAGCAGCGAAAAACCCCCGTTAGCAAAATATAACTGAATTGTACTTGGGGGATTCTTTTTTTCTATTAAGGGTGCGCCTCTTTTTTCCAGAAGAAATTTTTCTCCGCTGCTATATACACGAGAGATAAAAGTATGTGCATGCTCCGTCTGACCCTTTGTGCAAACCTCTTACACCGAAACATGAAGATCTACGGAAGAGCAAAAAGCATACGCGAGATAAAATCTCTTGTTTAAATTTTGAAATTCAAAATGAGTGGGAGAAGAAAACTGGGACAATATGATATATTAAATAAAGATTTTCCTTTTTTTCGAGTGAAAAAAAGGTTTAATGACCCTGTAATGGGATTTAATTTTGTTGGGGTAGGAAGAAAAAAGATAAATTTCTATCAAAAACTAAACCAATAACCAGCCCACATGATATATTTCTATTACATGCAAAAGAAAGTATATTGCTATAGAAATTGGAAACGTCATTCTTTACCCCGAAAGAAGTGAGACCAAGATTTAGATCATAAGTCCAACTGTCAAATGCCAATCTGCCCCTTTTTTTCTCTCAGCCTCTTTCATCTATCACTTGTTCCCGGAGACTTTTTCCTCGAGACCTTCGAACGCAAAATGATAGCTGTCTAGCAGTTGCCAAAAGTGTTCAAAAAGCTATTCGATAATTGAATCAGCGACAGAGTTATTTTAACTTATCGAATTCACCCCATTATTCTGTCAATAATTAAGAATAAACTTTATTTAGCCATAATTAGAGAACAATCCTCAAAACTATCCCAAATAGCTGCAAGTATTAAACAAGCCTTTTTCCGAATGACAATTAAAAGTACACAGTGATGAAATGAATAATAAAAAAAGATTGTCCAGGATCCCATTTCTGATTGACCATGTTATTTAGGTGATAACAAAAATTATCTCACACAACTGGTGCATGATTACAAGATAGCATCTAGTGGACTATGGAAATATAAGTCTGTAACCGTTGGCTCGGAACGAGTTGGAAAAGACGACAGCAAAAGAAGAGTACAGTAAAGGGGGCGAGATATAGGTACTGCTCGTGGAGAAATTAATATCGCCCTGTGGCGCCAGTCGCACACACGTATACTATATATACACAGAGTACAGAGAGGACACTCGGGAAAAGCGGCTATATAGAGAGAAAGCGCTTCTCGGACACGTTCCTCATTCCCGTGTTCTTCTACCTACGCTCGTACCTCCCCCGATTCAACCCCAAAAGGCTATGGACCAGAGATAGAGTGAGGGGCCAAAGGGAAGTTGGGTTTCATCTCGAGGGGTCGAGCGAATGAGAACGACCGAGAGATCCGACAGGGGAGAGAGACGGCGGATGAGAGAGGCTTCGTAATATAGGATGGCCTGTGTGCTGAAACGGGTCTCAACCACCCCTTCGTTTTACCATACACAGAGCCAGGAGCTGCTGTACATGTGCACTCGGATGGAGACAGCGGTAAAG
>JABFPM010004227.1:0-12991 GCA_022817325.1 Idris sp. 1 HC-2018 | reverse complement strand
TTACTTTCGTTAGACTACATTAAAGTAGATAGATTATTTAGCTAAATTCATTATTCGTGAAGGTCCCGGAATTCGAAAGATATTTTATTTTTCTTCTTGTTCGAAAAATTGAATGTTTGACGAACAATCATTTAGATTTTATCGAAACACCCTTCCCTTTAGATTAATTCAACGATCATAAAAATTTACGGTTTGAATTCCGGACGTAACACCTTTTTCTTTTGAAGAATTGGAACAAGCTTTGAGTAATTTTAAAATTAAATCTGCACCAGGTGCAGATAAAATTAATTATGAAGTATTGAGTTTATTACCTGAGTTTTTAAAAAGAGTTTTATTGGATTTATACAATGATTTTTATAATAATTGTCTATTTCCTGACCAATGGAAAAATTATCTTGTTATCCCTGGTTTAACGTGTATCGATTTTCAGCCTGAAAAAGTATATTCTGAAATACTATGAGAAATGCAACGACTCATTTAAAAGCAGGACATGAGATTTCATATTGATTTCTTTAAGAATGATGAAAACTGTATATGAAAAAAGTGAAGAATAATTTGTGTAAGAATAATTAAGAAGGTTCATGGGAATGATAATTTCAGGTCGGCGTTATTTATTATGAACTTTTAAAACCGAACGAGATCATCACTGGGGAATGGTTTTTGAAAATCTATCCAATGTTAACAAATTTGACCATTCACCCCACCCTCTGGGAGTAGGGTGGGGGGAAACTTTGAAATTCTAAATAGAAATTCCCATTTTTTATTACAGATTCTGATTTATTAATGAAAATTACACTTTCTTTGCCCATGATCAGAAAACCATTTTCTGATCAAGTTTTAACAAAGCTGTATTATAAAAATAACATTTTTTCAGAAACTAAATTAGCGGAAGGTAAACTCGAATAAAATTAAGTCACTGGAGTCAATTTCTATTACTATAAAATTATTTTAGAATTACACATAGAAACACTTTTTATGTCATATAAATGATATATATGAATAATACTTTGAATCGCGCAGTTGCAAAAATTGACAAGTGTGTTCGTTTCGAGAGCTAATTTTCGAATGCCCCGACCTCTTTTCGAATTACTCCGAAATTTTGGCGAGTTTTGATTTTCGCCGCGTCACTTCCGTTTTAACTTCCACACTTAAAACGTAATATTGTGAAAATTTTAAAAAATAAAAATGTATAACTGTAAACAAGAAATTTTGATAATGTAAAATGCAGCCTATTTAATAAGGTGTTCAAATTGTCCCTCGTTAACCAATTGGCAGTCACACAATCGCTGATAAAAGAAATACTTGAGATAGTAACACGGTCAAATAAAAGTTTTGGTATACCCATTTTGTTATTTGTCAATTACAGTAGCAACTGCCAACAAATAGTTTCAATCGTAGGTGAAATCGATGTAATTTTGTCTGGAGAATCCACATAATGAATAAAAAAATGGGAGTTTCTATTTAGAATTTCAAAGTGTCCCCCCACCCTACCCCCAGGGGGTGGGGGTGAATGGTCAAATTTTTTAACATTGGATAGATTTTCAAAAAATATCACACACTTCTATTTTTAAATCTTTGATCCGATGCGTTTTCTCAAGTTATTTTTATTTTTTAACTATTCCAATTTTTGTCGATTACAGCGCCATCTGTCATCGAAAATGGCTTTAATTCTAGGTCAAATTGGGGTAGTTTTTTCTGAAAAATCCGAATCTGCAATCAAAAATAGGGGTTTCTATTTAAGATTTTAAAGTTACCACCCGCCCCACCTCCAGGGGGTGGGAGTGGAAGGTCGTCATTGGTGTCATTGGATAGATTTTTTAAAAAATATTTGACACGTATTTTTCTGTTTTTCGATCCAACGAGTATTTCTTGAGATATTAGACCGTGTCCAGACTTTTTCACCACCCTGTATAATTTGTTTGAATTACGTTTTTACCGCACGAAAATCAGTATTAATTACTCAAAGTAAACTACATAGAATATTAATGTAGAGACGAAGTTGTGAAATTGTTAACATGATTTTTTAAGTCTTAAAATTGAACTGTAATAAAAACGTTATAACAAGTTCAACTTATAAATTAATAATTATTATTTTTATTTATCGAGAAATCTCTGTGGGTGCAGACAGATAGAGCAGGACAGAGTTACATTAGTAAGAGAATAATTACATTAGTAATTATTGATGTATTTTTTTAACTTATTTGAATCAAACAGGAATGTAGACCTAAAATTTCATAAATAACGTTTTACAAGCTAGTTAAATTGATTTGACAGTATATGTTAAAATTGTTGATATAATTAAGTTGTCTCACTCTACACTGCATTTTTAAAATGAGAGGCCTCTCCCCTATAACAATTAAAAATCTTTTACTTCTAATTTTTTTTAGGACAAAAATCTTTCATTTTCGTTTGATTTCTGTTTTATTTTACATGTTAATTCTATATATTTGAGTGAATATTAATTAAAAAAATAGGAAGAAATAACTTTTAATAAAACTGATAAACATATTTTGAAAGTTCAGAATGCTAAAAAAAACTTAAAATATATACAATTACATTATGATATTAATGTAATAATTTATAATGCAATTTCATTATATTCAATTTTAATGAAAAAAATAAGTTTTTAATTTGAGCAATTATTGGTTAATTATGCAATGAAAATACTGAGCACTAATTGAACTATTTTTGCGATATGAGAAAAAATATTATACAATTAAAGTTTATAAAGGGCAGGTAAAAGATGACTAATATGGTTTATCTAAAGTCATTTCTTGATCTCCTTTGTTTAGCAGGTGGTTCTTCAAAATCTTCTTCTTCACTATCACCATTGTATTCATAGATATTCCTATCAAATTTATTTTTTATTTGTTTTTCCAACAATGGTGTTCTTATTTTGCCACTTTTTTCAACACTCTCTGGTGTACTTGTCGTCATAGTCTTTGGCTCATTTGAATTTGAATCATCAATGCCCATCCAGGATGATAATTGCACGTACTTTTTGGAAAAAACGTTTGTATTAAACATGGAAAAAGTGGCAGAGTTTTCCTGATCTATTCGGAAGATTTCTTGTTGTTTATTTCATCAAACGTCTATTTTGCCTATGAAACTTCAGCCTGAAATATTTTTTAAAATACCCTGGTAAAAATAATCATATGAGAAATCATTTAAGAAATCATATGAAAAATTATATGAGAAAACATGTGAGAAATCATGTGAGAAATCATATGAGTTCTCATCCCAATTTTGCATATGATTTCTCACATGATTTCTCATATAATTTCTCATTTGATTTATTTTAATACAGTTCTTCGAATAATTTTGAACATACTAATATAATTATTTAAAAATATAAGGAATAATTTTATCTAGTTAAGGAATTTAATGTAAGGTTTTAAACAATAGTGTAATCTTAGTCTCAGAATTTTATTAGACATTTTAGTTAGTAAATTAAGTAGCAAAAAAATTACAGTTCTCTGTGTATAATAAAACCTTTTTTATGTTTTAATTAAATGTCAAACATGTTTTAATTATTTATTAATTATGCGAAAAATAGGTTTTTTTATGTAATACTAATAATCCTCATATTATAATTGATTACAATTTTAAAATAAATTTAAGAGGATGTTCTTTATAAAAATTATGATTTTTTTTATATTTTTAACATCTTGATAGTCTATAAAATATTATCTCAAGTAATACTTTTCATTTTCTAATTGTAACATAACTTTTCACCAAATTATAACACTTTCTTTAAAATTGTTATTCATTTAACATCTACTAAACCTTCAAATATCAACGTTATGTCAATATTTTTTGAAATTTAATGAACGTAGTCTAAGTGGAGAACTGTCAAAATTATGTAAACACTTTTTTTATAAAATATTAATATGTATTCAGCACTGAACTATTAAGACTGTTTAAAACCAATATAACTGAATATTTAACGATTCATTATTCGATGCAGATGCAACGTTAAAACAGTGTTGATTTATATTAAAGATTATTTAACAATAAATACTACATAAATTATTAGAAAAATTAATTTTTTATTGTGCTTAAATAACAATGTGTTATTTACTTTATTAATACTATACTAAAGCAACGAGAAAACTAATTAATATAATGTCTTTTACATATAAATTAAATGTGTACAATATTTCAGAAAAATAAATTATATTTTGTTTAAAAATGAACATTATTTGGAACCGCACAAATATAATCCGTACCTTGTACATGCATAACGTTACAAGGTGAAATAATTTTATTTGTTTCCGTGACAAGTTCGAATTGTTGTGAAGGGTTTATTTTGGCAAGCGCTTTATAATAACTACAATCAAATGTTGTTTGCTGAACATGGACAATAACTTTTTCAATTTTTTTCGAAGAGTCAACTAAAAATTTATGGCACTGAACAAATGTACCATCTGACAACAAAGCATACGAATTATTCGATCTTGAATTTTGCTTCTGATTTGTGTTATATACAACTTTATTTTTAATTATTTTGTCGTAAACTAACGTATTGATTGCAGACATCTGAGTAGATTGAACTAAATCAGAACTCGGTACATATGGTGTGCCCATGTATCTGATATCAGTTGTTTTTAGTGTGTTGACTGCTTTTGATTTTTTGATGTTGTCAACAAATTTCAATATTTTATTTGATTTAACATGTTCTCGAAGTATTGTGTTACAAGTTTTTTTGAAAGATAATTGTCTAATAATTTGATAACCTATACCATTTGCCGCGTGAACTGATTTCAATAAATCACCATTTCCACTTTCAAACGGAAAGCCACTATGAGCCCATAATGGACCCCAGTTTAAAACTGAAGCAACTAAATGCTCCAATTGGTGGACATTGAACGTCATAGCTCTTTTCTCGTATAAAATCTGAGTGTCATAAACGAAATAATGTAATAAATGGTTTGCCTCTGTAAGATCATCTTTTGTAATTTTGTTTTTCAATAATATGTACATGGCTCCGACAAACTTTTCCCAGTGGTCTAAATACTTTTTCTCTAAAAACGGAGATAATACTGGAATGCTGTAGAATAACATCCAATTCTCCCATTCTTTCGCTTTCCAATATTTTCTATACTTTATAGGACGTGATAATCGACCTATTTGAGTGTGAGGTTTTAATTCGCTTAAAATTGAGTCAATTTGTCTAATATTGCCAGCAGAAATAGAAGCTTTTCCTTTACGAATTTTGAACCAGTAATTAGAGAACTGTTTGCACACACCAAGTAATGCATTATGCATATAATCTACTGTAAAACCATCAATTATATTGAAACTTGTTAAATTGTTGAGGGGACTTTCAAATTTGAAACCGTTTACAATGATATTATTTTCACAAGCTTCTTTTATGCATTCTTTTGCTTCAATCTCCGTTCTATCATTTGGAAAGGTATTAAGAATTGGGTATTTCATTGCCTTACTTTCCTTATTATATTCACCTGGGTGAAGGCACCAGTTACAACCAGTATAACCATTATATAGAACGACACCCTGCATCGGTGCGCGAGCTTGTGAATCCACACAACAGCATACAGCGTAAGGTTTAATAAATTTTTGTTCACCCAAAATATTGCATTTGATACCTTTTTCATTCAAATTATTCAAATTGTCCACTATAGGTTTTAAAAAAAATTCCATATCTAGTTTGTTTTTTCCAAACCATATGCCGCAAACTATATTATTTTTTTGTCTTTCATGTATAGGGATTTCATTTACGATTAATTGAAAGGGCCATATTGATAAAGTCGAACTTTTAAATAAAGGAGAACCGTCTGAATTAAAAGTAAAAGTTAAATAGTTTTGCCGCTCATTATCATTAAGTGATTTCAAAAAATCTTTATACATTTTACCATCGTAAATGTCAGCGATGACATTAGTTTCACTTTGCCTTTCTTTAACAACAAAGTTGTAATATTCAGAATTTTCTTCAAGTAAAATTCGTATCTCGTCAGCGATGTCCCAAGTTATGAAACACTCTTTTGCTTGTATAATTGTTTTTGAAAATTTTGTTTCACAGTTTTTACACTTAATCGATTCATCCCTGCTTATTTCTTTGTTAATAAAAGTAACAACAGAGGAGCATTCATGACATATAAAATAGAAAGTCACATTATCCAGAGGAGCAGATAATTTTTCTATCAGATAACGTGTATCAGGTAAAATCGGTTCTTTGAAAATTGTATTGATCAAGCAAAAAAGATTTTTTACCGCAGTGTATGATAAATTATTGATAAAACTAAATTTGAGAAGCATCAAAATAATTTCGCCTCGAGTGGCTGCGAGTGGTACTTCAACGCGTTTAGAACAGTCCTCGTGAGATAATATGTTTCTAAGAAGGCTGTGAACGTTATTTTCTTTTTCGTTGTCAGTCATCAAATCGTCCGACTCATCTGATGTATCAACATGAAGAGGATCGAAAATCTCATTGCAATTAGTATCCTGAAATCATTTATAATATAATGTATAAATAATCTCGAATAACCTCAAAACATATTCTAATAAACATAATTCTTTATACAACAATATTAATTTATTATTCAAAATTCATTTTTTATCGCAGCCATTTGCTTGTGATTTTTCTAAACGTCTAATACAAATTCTTTAAATGTTCATAGAATATTTGAAATATATGGTGATTTTTTCAATACATCGACGTGTATTAAAAAATGAGTTTCCGTGAAATACTAGCTATATACTCTGGCTTTATACTCTTTACAAACTGGCTAAGTCAGAGTGTAAGTGGTAAACATGTTAGGTCAAAGACCGTATAAAAAATAGGCCTACTGGCAGATTTATTAATAAACGCGTCATAACTTGAAAAAATGGATGACTAAAATAAATTTTTGAACAACTGAATAGCTCAAATAAATTGTTCATAAATGGGATAATGACTCAAATATAATGTTAAAAAACGGATTAACTCAGAAAAATTATTAGTAAATATTTAGTAAGTTAAATATTATAGTGTTTTAATATAAAGTATAGTATAATAATATAAATTTATCATTCAATAATCATTGTCGTTCAAAAATTGCATAATCAATCATGCATTTAATTTTCTTTGTTTAATTACTTTTGCATATCTACTAGCTACTTTTTGTTTTTGAATATTTCATTTATTCAGATATGAGTAACATATTTTATAAATGAAATTAAAAATAATTTTAGCAATATTTCAAACATAACTCTTATATAATAATAGAGTAATTTGTAAATGAAAATATAAAAAGATAAAATTAATTTTCAAATCTTTTTACGAAAATTTAATTAAATTTTGACATACTTTATTTTGAAATAAATTTATATCTTTTGAATTTCTAAATACAATCACTGTTTTCTTAAATATATTGAATTAAAAAAATATTAAATGAAAAATTGAATCGTGCTAGTCTATTTTCTCCAAAAAATTTAAATTATCCTGTTTTCTAACAATTTATTAAATTTATTCCGTTTTTCAAAAATGTATTCGAGTTATCTTGTTTTGCAAAATTTATTTCAGCTATCCTGTTTTTCACGAAGCCTGTGGCTTAGCTGATTTGTCACCAAAACTCTGACTTAGTCCATTTTTCAACGACAATCTGACTTAACTTATTTTCAGTAAGGCACGTCGACAATTTAGAGAATTACAAACATATGGCGTTTTTCATTGGCGTATTAAAATTATAATAATAATAACAAATATGGTATGAAATATTTTGTCTATGTACGTGAATATCGAATTATAGATTATTCTTATGCAAATTTTCATTGAATGAATATTAACTTATTAATAATAAACTCTCAAATAATGACGATTAAAAAGTAGATTTTCTAATTTTATTAATAGTTTCACACTTACGTCTTCTAAACACACTTCCACTGAGTCTTGCGAACATAAACCAACAATATTCGCAAGTTCATCAGGTTGTAATATATGACTACGAGATTCATGTGCATCCTCTGACGTACTTTGCAAATGACCTTCTGGAATAACTTCTGCTTCTTTTATTTGGCCAAACAGATGTACAGCATGCGTATTTTCCGAATGTACTCCACTATAAATACCTGAGGATGTTGCAACGTTTTCCACAGTTGCAGATATGTTATCATGTTCATGTACAGAACTTTCTAACGATTCGACCTATAATATTTTTATAAATAATCAATTTTAATAGATTTTCAAATTACTAATGTAGTTCATTTCGCTGCTAGGTTGAAAAGTTTGAATTTACTCACACGTAACATTTTATTACGAGACGAAGCCGAATATTGAAAGCCTCGAGTTAGTAAACAAATTTTCACTCGAGCAGCGAACAATAATTTTCACGATAAAGTCATTTTTTTGGTGTCACTGCCATAAAATGTGAACTTTCCCTGACTATGTCGTGAATAAATTGTTTTCTATTTGCAGCATTGACTAGAAAATTTTCGGCGTTATTATTATTAAATAGTACAATTTTTTAATATATACCTTAAACTAAATTTAAATTAAAAAAAAATATTTTCTTTCTAGTTACACCCAAATATTAAAATTATTTATTCAAACAGACTGAAAATAAATGAAATCAGGAGGTAAAGAAATATTAATTATTGTCCTATATATTCAAATTATATAAAAAACATTCTTTAAATCTTCTATGCATCCAGAAATGTAATAAAATGTTTAAAAAAAAATATATAATACACGAGAATTTTCGCAGTATTTTATAGGTCTAAATGTATATGAAATTACTCATATTAAATTAAAATAATAATTATTGTAAAATTAAACTCTACAAAAATACCATTTCAATTTATTTCAATTAATAAATTTATTAAATCTTGATTTGTTTAAATACTCTACTGTCGTGTACTCTCGTTTAGTCTTTTCTACTCGCGTTTACTCTCTTTATTACTCTTTCTTACACACGCTCGTTTAATCTAGTTAATTTTCATTTACTGTTGCAGTGCTATAAGATAATTAATTCTTTGCTATAAGATAATATTCAAAAATAACTTACTTTACGTTTTTTTTTCTTTAGTAAGCGCATTTGTTTTTTGTATCTAAATTTAGTACTTTTTGGTACTTCAGAATCAGGCTTTTCGCGATTCAAGTACTGTTTATATCCAGGTGACGATGAATCACTATCCGTAGTACCCATTATCAATTTTATTTATCTATAAATAAAGAATAAAAAAGAATTGAGATTGGAAAAAAAACTTTTTCTTTTGTAATACTTCTTTATATAATTAAGAGAAATATTCAGCTTTATTTTTTTTAGTTTAACATCTTATTAATATAAATTGCATCTACTCAGTCATTTGAGGAGTATCAGTACCTTAAATTTACTTAACACCATGAAATAACCATGCTAAATTTTGAAATGTGTCTGATAAATATTAACAGTAATAATAATTACATACATATATTTATTTGTTTGGAAAAGTAAAGTTTTATAAACGAAGTAATAAAAATTTTAAATTGTAATAATAATAATATATAGTTTTAACACTTTTATGATCTTTCAGACTTCCTTCCATATAAATATTTAAAATGTGCTCTATCAAATAAGATACTCATTGAATTACAAAACTAGCACATGCATCTCATTATGTATATCTATATTAAAATATATTAAAATTTTCATAAAAATATTGAATAATTTGAAGTTAACAAGTTTTTAAAACTTAAATTAAGTTATAATTGAAAATATATTTTTTGATTGAAGTTAAGTCAACAGTTATTAACTAATAAATTATATAATTAGCTTATTTTAAGTTACTACTCAGCCTTGCTTTATGAATTAAAGTATAATGATAAAAAATATTTTCAGTATACAACATATAATATGAAACATTAACCGATAACATAATACTAATACTTATAAAATATTATGATTAGTTGTTGACATGACTATCGTACAAAGTTTATTAACAATATTCTACAAAATTAATATAATTGTAATTATTGAATGCTAATTGTTGAAAATTGCTACAACTTTAAAATTAAATAAGAGTTTATATTAAGAAAATTTTAATTTGTAATATACAACGAATTTCAGTACTTATTTAATATTTAATAGAACAATACGGGTAAAGATTAGATTACATACATTTAAATACTTACATAATATTTTATGAATAAGAACTCTAAAACTTTCACTGAATTATGAAGATTAAACAAATTTTATTGTTATACACAAAGTTGCACTGAACTTCCTCTTTCTGTTTATGGCACGTAGTTTAACCGATGTAAGAAACGTGCTTCCTCTTTTCCGTTCTAATAGAAACCTGCTTCATGTGATACTGCTTTAAGGTTTACAACGCACTGATTGGCGCGCGCAAATTCTGACCGGCAAACGTTACTTTACTTTGCCGCCAAACAGCTGATGCCACTGTAAACGTGTGTTACAAATATTAAACTCAGGAAGCAAACATTTGTAATTCATATCAAGTTTCGCAAGAAAACAGAAAATCTGTGTGCTTTATGCAACTTTGTGCTAATTGTGTACTTATTGTGATGTGACAATGTGTAATGATAATTATCCTCGATTCGCGTATGTGCGATATCTGAGTACAAAAAGTATAGAGATTGTCCCCCTTACTTGGATTAGGCACTTAAATGCACATTGTAATGAGGATTTCGATGACAAAAAAAATTATCACATCAAAGTTTCATTTGATAATTCAAAATATGCTCTTGGACATATTCTAATGCTTGCAGGTGAGTACTTGTTATTCTTCAAAACTATTGTGAATTCTAATTAAAGTAAAAATTATATATTGAGTTACATATTGAATAAAATTAGTTTTTTTTTCTTATTACAAAATTTATAAAAACATTCAGTTTTTATATGTTAAAATTCAATAATAAAATAATAATTATAATAAGAATAAATACTTGCAACTTATTAATTTAAACATTTTTATTTTTAATTTTATATAAATTATAATTTCTAGTGATAAAACAGTAATTGTAATATGTTATAAAAATAATAATTGTAATAATTGTAATAAAACGTTATAGTGTATTTCTATCTTAGTAAATTTATTGTATTTTTTATTAGTAATTTTTATGAAAAATATATTATTAGAAACCAGGGAAAAAATTATTCAACGTATTGAGCATGGACCCCGGTTCAAATATCCGGCTATCAAACTTTTAAGAAGTGCATCGAAAGAAAGCGCAGAGATAGATGAAGGGGAGAGTGATCAGACGATTTCTGAAAATGAAGAAGACACTTCAAACCAAGGTGATGATGACAGTGATTCATCATCCTCATTTCGTGAAAATAATGAAAAAAATTTTCAGAAAAGTTATGGAAAAATCAACTCCCGGAAAAGGCAATTAAATTATTCCCATAATGATGACGATGTAAGTTGCTATAATATAATATTTATGTGGCATATAGCCATAAACAGTTTATTTTATATTTATTGTTTTTAATTGTTAACTATATGGGGCATTTCTTCGTAACATTATTATTTAAATAAAAATGTAATTGAAATACATACTTTTTCATTATTTTATGTACAACATATTACATTTGCACTTATTATTAATGCTTAAATATAATATTAACTGTATTTCCATAATTTAAGAAAATCATAAATAAATTTATAATTTATATTTGCAATATTATTCTGAGTACTGATTGACATAATATATACATAAAGTGTTGTTTAAACAATTTTGAAGACAAATTTTTTTGAAAGCTGATTGCCCTAGCTATTTTATAATGAAATAAAAAAGAAAAATCTTTGATTTAAAAATTATTTATATCTACAAATCTCAGAATTTTGAATCTATATTAGGGTGGCCTTAAAAAAAAATTTCAGGTTCGGGCAGATTTGAGTTGCTCGTGTCGAGAAACGACGAAAAAATTTTTTTTTCAATTTTTGTTGTTGTACAATAAGCTGCCTCACGAGAGGCCCAAATAGCGATTTCAGCCAACATATATATATGAATATATATAGATATATCTATTTATATTTGTATTCATAGAATAGGTCTAGAAGGGTGAAAATCTAGAGTCTCGTGTTTTTTGGGTCGCTGAATTGAACCCAAATAGTTTCAAACCTATACATTTTTATTATGGGGTAATTTTATGGGGTTTTATGTTTTATTACGGTGGATTCTTATTGTACAACAACAAAAATTGCCACCCTCATATATATATTTCGTAAACATTCATCGTTGATTAAATCTATTAGCAATATAAGTTACATTTACTAGTATTATAAAATTCAGTTTTTTTTTTTAGATAATTGTTGAGCATAATTATCGTGTACAAAATTTTATGATAAATCATATTAACACTGCAGCGTTATGCAACATACGTGACAAATTTTAAATGAGAAATTTGATAAAATTCGGAAACATGAATAATCTGGGTAAGGTTAGATAAGGACTAATATTAATATATGGTTTAGTAAATTATAATTGTTTTATAATTATATTGTTGTATAATTAAAACAATGTAGAAATACTATACTTTTTTTCAAAAGATCATACCAATAATATATATTTCTCGAATGCTAAATTTTATATAAATTTCGGAATTTGTATTTTAAAAAAAAATTCGTAAGTTTTTTTTCAATATTTAATATTAGATTCAGTGACAACAATGGATATTAAGGTGAGAAATTTTAGGATTTGTTTGGCACGGTAAATAGTCAAGTATGCATGCAAAGTTGATTCTAATCCAGGTTACTTATAAAATTAATGTTTTTACCGTCTAATATCTAAAATATGTAAATTAAGTTTTGTAATATTGTATCTACTTAAAATGCACGTATCCCTCATGATATTTAATTAAATAAAATACTTTTATCTAATCAAACGTCATCAGTTGACTATAAAAGTGTACGGAATGTATAATTAAAATAACAACTTCAAAGAAATAAAAATTAAAAAAAAATATAAAAAGTGTCTTAAGGCTCAAGCTTCTCTAGGGTATTGTATATCACGTCTGTACAAGGACGATGTGTCAAAACAAAACAAGAG
>JABFPM010004226.1:0-12992 GCA_022817325.1 Idris sp. 1 HC-2018 | reverse complement strand
AAAGACAGTAGATCAGAATTTTGTCCTTCTCACACTGATTTTTAAAAAAAAAACGAAGATTTAAATTATACTTTCGTGAAATTTAATTTTAGTTCGTTTTCACAATTATAAGAAATGCTATTCTTTCAAAGTAAATTGTGCATTTTGAATTGCAAAGATCTTGTACAATTCAAGTACAAATTATAACTTATGGTACAACAATGTTATACTAAATATTGAAGTTTGAGTTATTAAATATTACAATTTTATGCGTTAAAAATATTATTTAATTACATATCTATAAGAATGTTTAGCAAAGTTAAATATGTCTAACAATGCGGATTGTTAAAATTTAAAGAACAATTATTTATTACAAAACGTACAAGTTTAAAGCAATTGCAATTATTTTTTAGTCATCTAAAGTGCTAGATATAAAATATATTACGTTGTATTTAATGATTTGTTAACTACAGTTACTTTTATTTTGCGTAATAAAGTTAAAGCCATCTATGTATTTAGCTCGCCCACTTTATAGTTTAGGCTTCGAATTATTGTTTAACAATTGTTATTGGAGAATGAAAAAAAAAGCGAGGATAAAGTTATTGGAAATGTCAACAAAATTGTCTAAGATTTTGGAACGCTCTTTCCTCTTTTTTACATCATTTTTAAATTTCAAATCCTCTACAGCTCATACAATATTTTGACAATCTATTTCCTTCAAAGATCAAAATGGAAAAATCCTTCAACAAATTGTTTTGAGTTGTTTTTAATTTCCTAAATTCATAATTATGCTCATAATTTTTTCTCATCTCTAAGCTGCTTAATTAAAAAAACCAAACTCTTAAAAAATATTTGTAAACTTCAACTTCTTAACTAACTTTTTTTAGATTTAAAAAAATATGCATTATTTGAAAAACTTTGAAAAATTTTCTTTGAGAGATTTTGTAGAAAAAAATGTCAAAGCTCTCAGTAAAGTTTTGAATTAAATTTCAAAATGAACATTTTTCAGCAAGTTGAATTATAAAAGTTTAAATAAAACAAATATATTTAGCTTGATCGAAATTCTTAATCTACTTTGCTATTTATTTTGTAAAAAGACAAAAAAATTGATTCCAATTCTATGAACCAAATCACAAAAAAAGTAAATTTGCAAATCAATTTGTACTACGCAATTTGGTGCGTTTAAACGGACGCTCAAACGCTTGCGTTTGCGCAACGTATTACTTTTCTTGTCCATTGTGAAGGAGCCTTTTGAATTGTCTTGTATGAGCAATTACCGCGAGTGTCCGAAGTTACGTAAGCGAGTCCTTTGAAGTTTGGTTGTGTATTGCCAAAGGCGCAGAGTAGCAGCCCTTTTAGCAAAGGCGTCGACTCTCGAAGAGCTTGTGCCAGACACAATTATCACGAGGGTTTTGGGTTGCGCGCCACCTTTAACCTACTGCACAACTTCGAGAAGTTTTGTCGACTTCAGCAAGTCTTCTTTTTCTACTTCCTCTTCTACGATCAAAGCTATCTGCGACTCGGCGCTGTTGTGTACAATTTCACTTGCATTAAAACTCGCTGAAGATTCACTTTTGAACGTGTTTTCATGGCTGATGAAAGAAGATTTTAAATTCCGCATCCACGAACATTTGAGTATCCTACAAACTTTAAACTGAACGATACGTATACTCAGTTACGTATTTTATGCGGCTTAATATAAAAGTATTGCTCATTTAATAAATACGAAACTGATAAAGTTTTTTTTTTTCTTATAATTGCCATCAAAAAGCGTCACTTAATTTATTTCAGACATTTTAATGCTCGTTCACTGTGCAGTGTGAGGGTCTGAAATTAAAATATGAAAAGGCATTATTAGGAACTTTTAAAAATGTAGTCCAACCACTGTTTGTACTGTTAACTAGATTTTAATACTGACGTGCTATTCTAGACATAAAAAGGTGCCATTAAACCTATTCAATGTTTGGACAAATGTTCCTCAGCGAACAAAGAGTTCGACTGACGGACGGTCCGTTTCTTATGGGATGAGAAGATTGTGGTCCATCCGTGAAAAAAACATATATATTATTCCGGAAAAATGAATCGAATTACTCGGAACAAATTGTTATTTTTTCTTTCTTGTCAGTGCTCCAAATTTAATACGACTATATTTCAGTTGGCTTCCCTTTTTTTGTGTCAATGAAATTCCGTTTTCGTAATTTGATTCTCACTCTGGTCTGATCAATCAAAGATCACAAGACTTGATTATAATGCGTAAGCAATCGGCATACTGAAAAACGTGAGATGCACAAGTAAGAACAAACAAGGTGCCCAAAGTGATTATGGCTGGTTCCTTCGCGTTGCAAGGCGTGAAACAGCCGGCAAAAATTTGCAGGCCACCGTGTCCCTTGCTGTCAAAATATACCATTGAAATGGTTGACGAGCGCAGCGACATAAGGAATAGATGTTACCGTAGAAAAGGATCTGCTGGGAGAGAAGGCCCTGACAGGCTTTTAAAAAAAATAAGAGACGTTGTTCGAATAATGCCCGTATGAGGCCCCTCGGGCTCTGGGTCAGAAACCCAACACCTTTTGCTTTACGCACAGACCTACGGACGCGTATAACGAGGTCCCGCGGCGATGGTTTCTAAAGAGGTGCAATAATGAAAAAGAAGCCAGAACTCCGAAGAATGGGTCTGTGCGAGAAAAAGAAAAAAAGAAGGGGCAAGACCACCAAAAGGGGGGCCCCCGAAGGCCCGGCCAAGCTAAAGGAACAAGCATATTGGATTTACACGTACGAACGCGCGCTTATAATGGATCCCCTGAATCATTTCATTTTATTTCTCGGTCAATTCTCGATGGGCCTGTCTTGCTGGGGTGTCACACAGAGTGTGCCTGGATCGAGTGTTTTTGTTGTTCTCGTTGAAAAAGACGTTTTGACTACACAGCTATCTCGTTGGATTTTGATTTCAAAATGAGATAGCCACAATATTTCAATCGACAAAATGCGCTGTCACAGCAGATACATATGAGAACGATTTACTGTATGCAATTTCGCTGCGGGAGAGAAGCTTCGAGTTGCCAAACTAGAGTCTTGGTCTCTTGTTGCCCGTGCCCAATGTTGTTCTTTTTTTTCTCTTTTATTCATTCTATCTAAATGGAATGAAACACAGGTAGACACTTTTATGGCTTGAGTTCACTTGGAAAAATATCCAGAGACGAACAAAATTAAATTGATAATAGCTTCCAAGGCCAAAGTTGAACCTTTACTAGTGTCATTATAAAATTTTCAGGGTCGTTTAAAAGTTGTTTCACATTTTTCCGACTTTTCGTAACTCGTAAAACATGATTTTACATAACATCCCTTTAGAGAAATTTATAATTCATTTTTTTACAACTCCAAAGACATGACAAATATATATTTCCTTTTTTCGTCAAAAAAACATAAACAAGCAATTAAAAGGTGGTCAGTTGAACTCGAGTCAGTTGGTAATGTCGTTAAATTAATGACCTTAGAGCTTTCAAATTTTTAATCGAACAAAAATTCAGTTTGAATTTGGTACTTAATTAAACGGGCAACAAAATATAAATGTACATGAAGTTTGCTCAACGGCATCCTGATTATTATTGTGAGTTTTTGTTCTCTTTTTCTCTCTCTTGCTGCTTTCATACTTGCACGTTTTCCGCGATAAAGTTTATAGTTCCATGTGGCACGCAGCAATATCCTGTACGCGTGAACGAGCATCAGAATTCTCTTTTTATCGTGTCCGCTATTAAGCATCGAGCAAACTAGGTAGGCGTGCACGTGCGTATATTGCGATTCTCTCGGCCCTGTGAGTGAGCCACGCAAGGCACATGGACTCGCCATGCTTAGCGTGTAGCCCAGTAAATAAAATGCCACAGTCGAGAAGTGGACTGTTTAGCATACATGGAGCCATTCGTACCTGTCCCACTAGGAGTCTCTTGAATAACTCATAAGTTTGAAGATGTTTTGTGGTAAATTATTTGAAAACGTGGAAGGCGTTAAAAAACTTGATATTTGTTCTAAATCAACAGATAAATACGTGCTCTGAGTACAATGGTATTTCAACATTTTAACCGATGCTGTTTTTGTTTTACACAGAAATATTTTAAATTTAAATAAACAGTTATTCTTTTTGTAAAATAATGTTTCTTTTGGATGAAGAAATAAATTGGATTTCATTTAATTAAGAATGCAATTAATGTAATTAATTATTATAAATAATTAATTAATGTTTGAAATGTAAATTATTATATTATGTGAACAAAATAAAAAGTCAATATTTTCTTTTATTTATACACTGTTGTTTATTCGACCTCATTTTTCCATCATGTGTTTTGAAAAACAATTTTTTTCATGAATAGCTGTGGTGTTACCTCGACAATGTCGAGAATTTCCCTACCATAAATAACTATCTCTTTAAAGCACTTTCGACCGGTTTTGTCCTTCAATCGTTTTAAACAAATTAAATTTTCAAATGCGAAAGAAAAAGTTTTACTATCTTTTTTCTAAATAAATCAATCAACAGTCACATTTTATTTCATTTTGTTGTATGCATTTGCGTACACTCACGACTGAAATAAAATTTATAAACAATTAAAGTACTAAATGAAATTAAGTAAACTCATAAGTTTTTTAATAATTAAATAAAATTAATAATTTTAATTAAAGTTTCTATTTTCTCAGTTTATTCTACAAACAGTTTTATTAAGATAATAGAATTTTAAACAAAAGCAATAAGATTAAATTGCAAATGCTTGTATAAAATTTTATGCTTACTTAAATTTTTGTTAATATTTTTGTGTGTTTTTTTAAATCGCAAACTGAATTTGTTAAATTAAATAAGTTCATCGAGCAATAGACTGTTTAATAATGTTTGTCGAACGGATTAAAGGGGCTGAATAAACTTGCTGGGCGCGTGGTATATTTCAGAATCGGGGCCTAGAATAATATTATCCTTGGATGTCCCTTTCTGTGTCGTTGTCATACAAAATAATCAGTAGAGAAAAAAATGTGCACAGGGTGGAATTTAACTTCATTCATTGTGTTGAAAAGACCACAGTTTACCATTTTATTATAGTGGGCCTAAAATTGGATCAACCCGAACACACGACACGACTCAGACTCAGTTCGGTCTAAACTTTTCTCCGCGTGAATTGAAGCATTAAGTTCGCCACACTGAGCCCTTTTGTCGAACAATAAATTGATATCATACGATTTTCAAATTACAATTTTTGTTATTAAAATGTCATCAAAATTTGTTGGCAAATTTTCATGTTGTAGCTGCGATAAATTGGTTGCTGAAAAATTAAACGACTGAAATTATGACATCGTTTAATAATACATTTAGCTTCTTGTCCTCGATAAGTTTATGACCACAATAAAGCATTGAGTTTAGAGTCTGGCGTAAAGAGAAAATAGTAGAAATGAACAAGCTTTGTGTCCCGTAACCTTGGATCTACACAGAGTCGAGTTTACAAGTGAAACCCAAGAAGAACTTGGGTACTGTTTCCTTTTCGAGTTACCCGGTAGTTTGCGCCGGTTCGAGCCATTCGTTGCGAGATTTATGAGCTTGAACGAGAAACACGAGTTTCCGGCACTGCAATTCAATTTTTATTTATGCAATGTTCTGCTTTGCTTGACAGTCTGCTGTTACAAATAAAAACCGATGACTTTCTTCAGCAATACATTTGTCAGGGATCATCAAATTATGGAAATCTTCGACAGCTCTTGAATTTATTTACACAAAATTTGTCACACAGAAACTTTCCAAGTTCAAAACTTAAATTTATATTTTGTAATTTTATTCCTCGTATACTTTTTTTGTTGTTTTTTTTTTTTTTAATTTGGAAGCCATTTTTCTTGTAAACTTTAATACACGCACTATAGTAGAACAAGCTATTATAAAGTTTGACAACTAAAATATTAGTGTGCAACCTGTCACCTGCTGTTTGCACATTAAATACAATTTTGAATGAAACGACAGAGAAATTGTGGCACGTAAAACTTAAAGCATTTCAACTGCGGTTGCTTTTAGAAAAACAACTTAATCGACCTTTCAACCTAGGAAAATAAATAACAAAACTTTATTTTGCCGGAGGTTTTTATTTTATCGAAACAAAAATAAACGTGCCTCACACTCTGCGAATCTTGCGGAGTGTGTGCGTGTGGTCTTGACAAATTTCGAAAAGGCAAACGAGGCTGAGAGAAAGCAGAGAAGCAAGCTTAAACTCTGCATTTGGGGCTCTTGAGTGAATAATGAAGTTGAGCTCTTGGTCCTGGGCCCTCGGTGGCACATCCCAATGGAACGTTACAAGACGTGTCTGCCGTTGTTATCGTACGATCGGCGCCAGCGCGACATGTTAAGCTTTTAAAACTGAAAGGGCCAGAAGTGCATCTTAAAAGTTGGGACATCGGCAGGGAGTCGGGGTGTGTTTTATGCCCGACGATTGAAACAAGTCGTTGGGCAACACAGAAAATCGACACAGAACAAGTCCTTTGCTCGCAAATTCCCCCTTCGAAGAGAGATGATTGATTTGCGACACATGTAATGGACTTTGCTGCAAATAAAATTCAACTTTATCACGATGCCAGTTTATGTTGTTCAATTTTTAATATACAAAGAGATATATGGTATACCACTTTACGTTTATGAATGTACACGGAATTGTACAATAAATTTGCTTCTACAACAAAAGCAGACTAAGAATTAGTTTTCAAACAAAAATCATTCTCAGACTTGATTCGATTATTGTCCCGCATGCTCCAATTGTGAACTTATGCACAGAGTCCGATATTTAACTTTCGCACAATGTGAACTTTAACGAGACACAGATATATATTGCAATAAGGCACCATTCATAAAAGCAACTTTTCCCTATCCAACTTTGAAAGCAAGCAAGATTAATTTCGTGCAACTGAACGCGCAGATAAACGGTTCTTAATTATGTTTCCATTTAGTCCTTCTATATATAAATTAGTAGCCAAGTCTTGTTTCGTCAAAAACTTATTTCAAATTAGCAGAAGGTGCGCGTAATGTTTGTTAAGCAAATCAAACGGCCGTGCTAACAAATAAATGTCAAGTTGAAATGGCAAAAACAAGAGAGCATAACAAATTTCACTGATTACCGTAGTAGAATTAATTAAAAGCGATCCGGTCCAACCCAGCCGGCCTTCGACCCAAAAAATATTCGTCCAATATTTCGACATTATCTCGAAATAAAAATCTCTTAATCCCACGGGCGCGGCGCATCTCGTTTATGTCACTCGTGTGACAGCATCTTAACTAACATCTACCGCGCCCCTGATGCTTCGACAATGCACCGCAATACCGAAAGCAATATAAGATTATAACTGTTCTTAATAAACACATCGTGTTCAGATTGTTTTTTCTCATCCTTCTTATCAGCGCTGACTCAGCGGAACCAAATCTCTTTTGAAAAAAAACAAAACAAAACAAAAATAATAATAATAATAATAAAACGAAACAAAAAAAATTAACTGCATCAATCAGACCCGCCGATGGCCCACAAATGTGCAGCGCATATAATGCGTATGGAAGTGTGAATAAAAAAATTAACATACAAATTCGTGCTCGCAGCGAGATAAGTGCATAAACCGTGCGATTTATGACGCCCTCGAGTTGCTCCTTTTCTTGTCTTTCTTTTTTCGTTTCCGACATGCTAAATATTCAAGGGGGGATTCCGTGGACAAGTTCCATAATGTTTTTGTGTCTGCCAGTCGACGGGGGGTTGCCTGGCATCGGGACATGTTAAAACATTAAACTCTCCATTTTGAATGTTGCGCTTGCAAAATACGCGTGCTTTAACGAGCTAGCGGAGATTGATGGATCCTAAAGGCACAGCATCTGTACATTTGTAGCGCGTATCTCTTTATCTTCATCTCTGCGCGTGTTTGCTGCTTCGTAATCCTTTTGTTTGTTTCTCGTTGTTTCAGTGTAACGCAATGTTCCTGCGTTTATTCATTTTTTTGGAACTTTTGCACAAGCTGCGATTGATTTTGATGGCTTTGCAGCAGGTCCCAAGAAACAATCAATCATTTTCTGTATTGTCAGTGGTAAAATTTTATTTCATCCCGAGCTTTGATGGCAACGATAATATAAAAATTGCCTAATTGATTGAGTGTACCCTGAGCAGATAAATCTAAAATGATGACCTTCGACCGAATATAGGAGGGAGACCCTTCTTTTTTTTATCTCTTCGCAAACTGACGATTGTTTGATTTATTTCGAGTTTTGAATCAGATTTGATACAACGAGCCTAGTTGGAATCCCTAGAAAAGCACTTGAGTCGTTCGAGAAAATGGGTTTTTGAAGTGTGTGTTTTTTCTTTCTCTTTCTTAATCAAAAAAAGTATACAGGGTCTTCAAATGAAAGGAGTCTTGATAAGTATCCACATATAAAAGCAGTAAAACTTTGTATGCACATTAAATAAAATCAATTTAATCCACAGGATAACAAGTTTCTGAAAATATTATAAAGGGAAATTGTTTTTCTCTTACATTTATAATAATGAAGACGATTCAAAATTGTGAGCAAATTTTTTATTGAGTTGTTCTTTTTCATACAATAGAGCCACTTTGTACAAAGAAAAAAAAAGGTAAAATGTGGACTGTCTTTGTGTGGAAAAGGAATTATTATTATGAATGAAATATTTTTCACTTTTTTCACGCCAATGACAAAAGTTTAAAGTCACTGTCAATGTTGAAGTATCGTTATTGATCAATGCATTTCGTTATTTTAATATCCTCACGCATTTGGAATAATCCGTCATTTTGGTCGCATAAAAATGGCAGATACTCGGATAAATGTGGCAAATATATCAAAAGGGAATGGGAGTGATTGATCAAAAGTGAACTTTTGTTTGACGTAGGTTAATCACACTTGAGAAACGCAGTATCTTTTGGCACAACGTCGGCTTGACTGATAGACATGTGAATGATCGATTGATCTACCGAGTTGGAGATTGTGGCCAGTAACGTCTGAATGCCGTTTCTGCACTTCTTCTTTTTCTTCGCCAACATTATTTCTCATTCTCACCGGGCAAACGTCGAATGTTCTTCATCTCGTTTCAAACTTTTAAACTGCCACACAGTAGAGCAAAATGGCGTAGCAATATATCTTTTCCAATTGTAGATAGTATGAAAAGAAAGATGTATGAAGATGTGAAACGAAAATTTATTTCTTTTTTTTTTAAATTTCTTATTATTATGTTTGAAAATAATTAAAAAGAATGACTGATTAAAATGAGGAAGAAAAAAAATGACACTCTGACAAAGTTTAAAGTAAACTACTCAAATTTTATTACTGTTTGTTGAGCCTCGCAAATGCTACGTCATTGTGCATGCATAAACGTTTTTACCGAGTCTTGGCCTGGGTCTTTGAATAAGTCCCATCATCCGTGTAATATCACGATGAGCCTGTCAAATTCTGACTGGAGAAGGTCCTCGGCCGGTTTTACACAGACAAAATGTAAACCAAACACCTTTTTAGCAGCTGTTTAACTATTTTGACACAGCTCACCTTTTTAGCTTGTAACATTTGATGCTTCTCAAATTGAATACATTTTATTTTGTGTCAAAACTATATTACAGTTTTTTAAATCCTAAACTATATAATCCATTAATTTATAATAATAATCAACTGATAAATGTTTAAGCAAAATCGTATCAAACATTAAGGTAATGTGAAATATCGACATTGCAGATATGTTGAATTCTGATTTTGCTCATAGATGAACTATGAAATTGCATATAAATTAACGAGAAAAGCGCGATTTACTCACTTATTTTACACTTTCCTAAACAATGTAAAAGTCATTGTTTGTTTACATCCTTTAACATAGAATGATATTTAATTGAGATAAAAATTCTCCCATCTTTGCAGAATCGCGCTCTTCTTAGTTTTTTGACAAATAACTGTTATTTTAATTATTATAAATAAAGTCCCTAACTCCGTGGTAGCAGAACTTATACATTACCTTAATAATTAATAGTGCGCAGATTATTATTACAGAATAATTGTTGCATACTGTAATGCCCTTTTGCAAGCAGTTTAATTCAATTTATTAAATTTCGGAAAATTACCTTATAATTGCTAATTCATCCATGAAATTATTCACAATAAACTTTTGTAGATTCACACCTGACTAGGTCAAACAGCAAATTTCATGAAGCCTACGTTAATTTAATCGTAAGACGCATTAAAACACTTGTATTTTTTACCAGAGGATTCATATCCGAGTGGACGTTCTGTTTGAAAAATCCGATACCACTCTATCGGATTGGATTCGTAAAAAAAGAAGAAGAAATCTTAGCAGCAATAATTTTGACCTAAGAACCGTGTCTTATCTTATCGGCGTTGACTCCGTTACACCCTTAAGGTGCCGTAGGGCTCGTTCCACTTCTGCTCCAAGATAACTCGTGTGTATTATTTTAAAGTTTCGCGCGTCTGGAATTCGATCTCAGACTTTTTTATCATAAGTACGCAGGAGAAAACTATATATTAATTTCACATGACGATCGCTTTTCAAGAACCCGATATCTATGCAATCGTAAATTCAACTGACAAACATCACTCTGTTGAACGAAAAATGAATTTGTCAAAAACGTGTCTGAAAGTTACAAAATGTTTTTTTTATTTTAAATCGAGCCAGTGAAAGACTCAAAACAACACGTCTAATGTGCTGAACAATTTAGTTTATAAATATGGCGTTCTTGGTAACTCAAATCAATTTCAAAAAATGTGTATATTTTTAGAGTCCTTCCAAGGGTTCTGTTGTATCAAATTACAATAGATTCACAGCAAAATATTTTTTTAACATTATTTCTATTGATTTGTACGTGACTTTACTGTTTTGTCTGGCAGGTAAATTTTACTTTCTATCTGCATAGCATTCCGTTAGTGTCTAGCGAGCAATAAATAAGTCTCCCCATAAATACAGCAAGTCAGATTTGTTTCTTGTAAACAACTTGGCGTGATAATAAAAGGCAAACACGCGTGGGACGTAATGTTAAACGTTTTATGTGATTAAACCGTGCAACATGATCGTCCTGTGGTCTTGCGATCGAATCAATCCTGTGTGCCAGTGGACACATTGCTCGAATGGTAAGTTTAGTCGAAAGCGAAATTGGAGACCACCTTCTTCTAGGAACTGTTAGCAGCGAAGGGCCCGAGTCCCATATGGACCCCAAGCCCCGGGGCCTCGGTATCGGCAGCCGATCTCGCAGGCGAATGGTCCGGAGAAAGAGCGAAAAAAAGGAAGAAAATAAAAGAAGATGAAAACAAGCAGAGAAGAAACAACACGACTCACGAGCGGAGTGACTGTCGATTATTCGGTATCTAAACAAACTAAGCCCGCTGTTGGCCTTACTCCACGCCTTCGTCGCTTAACAAAGACCTCGTTATAATATTTTATAGTGGTGTTCCAACGATCGTAAAAACTCGCTGCGAGAAATCGTGAAAGATAAAGTTGATCGTTAGCGTTTAATTGTTTGCCATTTCTTTTTCCTCCGGATGGGCATGATTTACGTATCATAATCGGCGTTATTCGCGCAATCATTGTCCATCATTTTCGGTCCACTCCCTGCAACCGCTCTTGCTGATAAAATAGAAAATTTCTCGGGCTTTTTTATGGCGGCGTAAAAAATTTATTAAATGGCGGATCCCATAAATCAGTTGAGTCCTCGGCTTCGAAAAGAACAAGCTGCTTCTATCCTGTATAAATAAATACGTGAATTTTATGTGAGCGAAGGTGTTACAGGCGGGCACGGCGAATAATGAGCCGTAAATTATTTCATTCAAGTTGATCTGACCTGGTCTGCGTATCTCGCATTACGCTGAATTACGGGACGATGCCTTTTTCGGGTAGCGAAACGTACGCGACGAATTTTTCTGACAAATTGTGTGCCGCTGATTTGAAAAAATGGCTCGCTGCTGTTTGACGACTCTTTTTCTTTTTTGTATCTTTGCAGGTGATAATGTAACTGTGTATAATTAATTTTACGGGTTATTTAGAAAATATGAGTTGTAATAATATTAAGCACCGAAACGAAGTACTGCAGCAATTGTCAGGCCAAACCAGGCGAGACCACTGGTCAGGGAAGGTCCGGGCAATAGGAATAGCGCTAATTTAAATTCTTCTTTTGAAACGCGTGCGATGCAATCACGAGCCAGCGAACTGAACATTTTCCCGGCTAACCGGCTTGAAACTGAATTACCCACTGCTGCGGAAGATATCGAGGAAATATTGAAAGACTGTTTGCTGGTGGATTCGCGTTCACGCTACAATAAACACTCGAGTGGTATCTTGACAACCATTTATGCTCTGTAATATAAAAGAAATCGTCGGTCGATTTCTGCAAGTCGGATTTTTGCGGCGTTATTAAAATTCAATTATTAAAAGGCATTTCAAATTATTTCGGAGGCTGCCTTTTTGATTGGTAAACAATAGATTAACTGATGAGAAAAGACAATTACATTCCCAGAGTTTTAATGAATATTCTTATCAAATAAGTTGATTGGGATTTTTATGTTAATAAATTACATTTAAATATGTGCAATTATTTAGAAAAAGATTATTTAAATTAAAACAAAGTTTTGAATGAACTACTCGGGATAAAATTTAAGATTAAGGAATACATTCGAAATGAAGATTCAAAATTATCCAGAAAAAGATTATGTAAATTCAAAAGTTCTGTAAATGAATTAAATATAATAGAATTTGATCACTTTGAATTTTAATGTTTGATTATGTATGATGGAATTTTTTTTATAATAATCCAATTTTTTTTTAGTATAAAATGTACAGTTTTATGTACTTAATAGTAAATAAATTCATTTAATTTAAATACTTAAATTATAGGGTAATATATAGACGTGTGATAATAATGCTAATTAATGTTGAGAAACTAGGGATGATGATATATTGTGAACAATAGGTTTCAAGTAACACCTGTATTTTTATAGATACTTTCGATTGCTAGAAAAAGGTATG
>JABFPM010004225.1:0-12992 GCA_022817325.1 Idris sp. 1 HC-2018 | reverse complement strand
ACACAAAACTCTGTTTTTTCCATTTTTTATACAAACTACAAAACGACTTTACTCCAACCTCGATAACTCAGCTGTTTCTGGTCCGATCGACTTTAAATTTCTGACACGTTTCAAGCAAAGGTTAGTACTCTAGAAAGACCTGGTTACTGGTTTACTACGAGCGCCATTTCTGGGTTAGTCTCGGGACTTATTGATCCATGTGTTAGACAAGAAAAACCAAAATAAACTAAACCATACATAAATTTAAAATTGAGTGAAAATTCGCAACAAAAATGAATTATCAAGTAAATTGTTTTTAAAAGAAATTTAAGTCCATCATAGTTTATACAGTTCAAGTAAGCACCCTCACTTAAATTGATCTAAGATAGATTAAAATTAAGAACTAATTAAAGAGTAAATAGTACCCGAACTAAAAAATGTGTGCCCACTTCCATTTCTTAAATATTTAAAAAAATGGGGGTGCTATCTTGAGATGAAGACAGCACCCCCATCTAAAGTAAATCAACTTTTTTTAGTGCAAATTGTAGCTTAAATTAAAGACTAATTTTTTGAATGATAATTGATAATCAATTAACTAAATTTTAGTTTCTTATCGATGAAAAATATTTATTGAACCTTATTTTAAAAGAATCAAACTATAAATAAATATCAATTAGGATAATAATTGGTCTCCAATTCAGACATCAACCTTAACTTATAGTGTTAATTTTTGTTTTTAATTAATAAAAAAAACATTCAACAATTTTTCAGGTTTTTTTTATAAAATAGATGTTTTGGTTTAATAAAAAACCCACAAAAATTTGATAATCTTAGGTTTTTAATTTCTATTATATGTTTTTTAATATTTTAATAATGTAAAATATATTATCGAGATGTTAATGATTTGTATGTTTAAATAATATAAATGAATATCATAATAAAGACAAGAAATAATACTGATATCATTTCTAATTAGTCTTTAATTAAAAAAACAATGATAATTCAAAATCTTTAGCACATTCGATGATTTGGAAATTTATATTGTTTAAAAATAAAATTCTATTGGTCAAAGATATTATAAAATTATAATTCGTATTCATTATTCTTTGAATAAACCTTAAATGTTCTTAACTTTAAAATTATATTTTTTCAATCAGACTTTTTTTACTTTAATATTCAGATACTATTAATTGTTTAAATATTTTTTTTTTTGAGAGAGAATTAAACAATCAATGAATTTTTATAAAATTACTAACTAATCTATAATTTTAAATAAAAATATCAACTAAAAAGTTTTTATAAATTATTAATTTTAAATTTTATGGTTTAAAAACCAAAAGTTAATTTTCACTAAAATAACAAATTTTTCATCGGAACTAGACATACTTTTACGCTGTTGAGATCATTTTTGTTTTTTGTTGTTGAAAAAACAGGTTTCCAGAAAGTTTTTAGTTTTTATTTATTTAAAAAAATTTTTGGTTACAAATTAAAAATTTATAAACATTTCAATTTCTGTACTAATAAATTCTTAATTCTAGTAACAATTATCATTTAAAAGAAGGTTTGACATTTTTAATTTTAATTTTGCATCTTTTTATTGTTTAAACAAATTGTTATTGTTTACACAAATTGCAAAAGTATTATAGATACTAATTAGTCTTTAATTAAAAGCTACAATTATATTTTTTAATATGCATTAAAAAAAAGTTGATTTACTTTGGATGGAGTTTTGATATCAAGATAGCACCCCCATTTTTATTTTTTAAATAATTAAGAAACGGAAGTGGGTACAAATTTTTTAGTTCGGATACTATTTACTTTTTAATTAGTTCTTAATTTTAAGCTATCTTAGATTAATTTTCGTGGAAGTGGGTGTGCTTACTTGAACCGCATCATAGTTTTTGTTCATACGTTGAAACAAATATCATGTTAAAGTTGCTAATTATTTTTAGAATTGTTACATAACTCCGGCTCATTACAGAAATATATTTTTGTTAATAATATAATATAAGGAGGAGTTGCAAACAGTTTTTGTCGTTTTTCTTAAAATCGTGAAAATGTGACTTGGGTTCCTTTTAACAATTAACTTTTCAAAAATTTTAACGCCTGACTTTTTGCTGGTGCAGCGGACAACAGGGACGTTGAACAAAGAATATGACTTCAGCTTAGATCAAAAACTAGTGCTTACTGCCAATTTTCGCATCATTATTATATCAAAGCTAATGTGAAAGTTTCATATGACCAAAATTTCACTATATAAGAAATCGATACAAAAAACACTTAAATATGAGAAAAACAAGATTTTCTTATTTTCGTCATCAAATAGATTTTTTTTGGACCAGATTTATTTAGTGAAAAGTCTCTGATTATATAATTAATCTTCCTAAATAATTGTCCAATTATCAAGACTACTAAACAACACACAGAGCCAATTTTATCTAAAAATTTCAAATAGTTTTGAACCCGAAAACCTCTTTTCCTGTATCGTTTTCGGGGCCGCGATTTTCGTTGACTCGGTCGGTTACACGCAATAGTCTCTCTCGCAGTCGCTATATATAGTCGAGCTTATAAATAAATCCTCGACGGATATTTAATGTTGCCAACTGCCCGTTGAGCGTCCTGATGCCCCTGACGTCGACACGAGATGCTTTTCTGACTGGTATTTTTATTTTCAGTATTGTACCACGTATAACTGACATACGCGCCAATCCAAGATAACACAGATTGTATCGTTGTGCAAAATAACCAGGTCTCGCGAGCCTGTTATTTTCAACATTGTTATTGGTTAATTAGAATTTAAGCGTTACGTTGTCGGCTTATAATGAATTAATGAACTTGAAAAGTGTGTATATATATTAGGGTGACCGTAAAAATTTTTTTTTTCCAGGAACCCTCTAAAATGGTCAAAAATGGAGAAAAAATAAGGGGCCAAATGTTAAAACTAGCTTTTCCTAACATAATAACGTGCCCCTTTTATTTTCAAATTTGAAAAAATCGCTATTTTTCTGCATAAATTAAGGATTTTTTTTTTTTTATAACTATTTTTTTGTAATTTTATACATGTATGAATGTACAAAATTGCAAGTAATTTTTTAGTTAAAAACAAAAGCTCTAGCGAAAAATGAATATATCGCCATTAAAAACACTGTTTTTATAATTTAAATTTTATTATAAATGATCAAGAATTTGATTAAAAAACTAATAATTAAAATATTGTTTCTCATAAGTTATCTTAGTCAATACAATATAACTAAAAATTATACATAAAAAATTTGAATTACTTGCATTTTTGTACATTACATGTATAAAATTACAAAAAATAGTTATAAAAAAAATAAAAAATCCTTAATTTATGCAGAAAAATAGCGATTTTTTCAAATTTGAAAATGAAAGGGGCACGTTATTATGTTAAGAAAAGTTAGTTTTAACTTTTGGCCCCTTATTTTTTCTCCATTTTTGACCATTTTAGAGGGTTCCTGGAAAAAAAAATTTACGGTCACACTAATATATTTATATACACACTTGTAAAAGGTGTATCTGTTTATTTATAATTTAACAACCGTTCGATCAGAATAATGAAATGTTGTTGGAATTTAATTAAGTGTGTTAAATAATTTCCAAAAAAAATATGCATTGAAATTATGAACATTTGACTTTTGTACTTGCTTGATTTTTGCTGAATATGTTCAAAGGATTTATTAACGATTTAAATTAAAAACAAAAATAAATAAAAAATTTTAAAAATTTAGGTAAAATGATGATTAATATTAAAATATGTACACAGCGTTAATTGAAATTGTAGTCAAGATAAAAAGTTGTTGTATGTAATTTACAAGACCCTTCTTAAAACTAAATTTAAAACCTCAAATTAAAGTAATATTACACCAGCTACACGACTAGCCAATAAATATTGGCAAATCTCCGTCACTTATAATAATCACGTCATTTGTAATTATCAGTGTGACACATATTTTTTGTCGACTTTTCGGAAGTTTAAAAGACATAAGTCTTTTTTCTTTCACTTTATGTCAGGGTAAATTTTTTTTTCAAAATTGTAATAAGTATAGCAATGCTTATTAGAAATTACGATTCAATTCAAGTTGTCCTTTGAACTGTATTTTTAATTGAAGTAGATTTTGGACTTGACGATTCGAAGATTACTGAAATTCAGTTCACAGAATCAAAAAAATTATTATTGAAAAATAAAAGACATCTCAAATTAATTTAATGAGCTGGTTAATTTAGGTGCCAAATAGGAAAACTCTAGAAGTGTTTCAAGAAAACGTTTGCCAACATTTTTCAATTTACTTCTTAAGATTAAAAGGAGGGTGCGACCAAACATGCGGAAAAATAAAAAAAATCCATTTTTTATTGCAATTTTGGATACTTTGAACCTTCTACTATAATGTAGTAGAAGTCAAATTTCGATATACGCATTATAAATAATCTTTTTTAAACAATTTGTTTAGTAGAGCGCAGCGTCTATTCTGTTGTACTTGGGTATGAGTTATATTTGCGTGGTGAACTAAATGAACATAAACGGGCTAAATCAGCTGCTGAAAAATGTAAAGTAGCCAAAGAAGGTCCTAGTTATGGCCCGAGCATTGCAGATTAAAATATTTCGATTGTACATAATGATTAGATATAAAAAAACGCAAAAGATACTGAAAAAACGTTGCCAAACTTTAAACGCGATTATCTCGTAATTGAATTTTTAGAGTTTTTTTTGTACATAACTTAATTTTTCTCAGTCAATTTTCAACCGATTTACCTGAAATTTGGCACAGTTATTCTTGATACCAAAATAAAACTTTTTGTAAGACGGATTTTTTATTTATTTGTTTAAACAAAAATTATCTTAGCTTGAATATGAAGAATACGCCAAAATAGTATTAAAATAACCTATTTTGTGCACCTGTGCGCACAAACAAGCATAACATTTCAACAAGTCAAAAAATCAAACATCCGTCTTACAGAAAGTTTTATTATGCTATCAAGAATAACTGTGCCAATTTTCAAGTTAATCGGATTAAAATTGATTGAGAAAAACGTGGTCAAAGTTACCCTATTTTCAACCCTTATTATTAAAAAAAGGTAGGTCATATTTTTGTGGCGGTTTTAACTGATTTTCTTATTCAGCCCATTGACAACTACAAAATTTCAAAAAATCATGTTATTTTATTTAAAATTGTGGATTTTAGCCGTTTTGGTCGCACTTTCCCTTAAGAATAAATAATTCAGAACAAGAAATTTCAGAGAATAAGTAAAAATCTTTGAAACGTTACAGTCAATGTAACCTATTGTGTAACAACAAAAGTTTTGAAAAAGTTATATTCTACAATTTAAAAGCTGACGAAACACTTCTTTGTGATAAAAAGACAAAAATTCAACTGTATCAGTAGTGACCGGCACTCTTTGCTTTTCCGCAAATTTTCTCAAATTTATTTCTTTTTCCCGTCTTTTATGTCTTCTAAAAAAGCTTTATATTTTCCTACATTTACTAGTTTGTTACCATCGTTGGCTGTTACATGACACCAACTTGCTTATTGTATGTCTCGTAATGTTCAACAAATAATACAAGTTTTTATTATCAAAAGACTTTTGTAAAAGTAAAATAGAAGAAGAGTGAGACGCAATTTTTCGCTTAGTTAACAGGAAAATAATATTAAAAACACTTGTTCCCATAAAATAAAAAATATTCATTTTCTTAAAAAAAAAAAATAATAAATAAATAAAGAAACTCATTCTACAATAATCGATATTGCACTTCAGTACATCTACCTTTAGCCATCCAAATAACTTAGAAGTCAAAATACCGGTTGACCTCTTGTGTCTATATATTGGTGCTCTTGACCTTTGCCATTTAGAAAAAAGAAAATTATTATTGCATTTACATCTGATAAAAATTTATAATCAATTTTTTTTTTGATAATTAAAGCAAAATTAATTATCATCTCTTTATACTGCTGATTTTGAAAAGCAGTTTATATTCGTCAGTATGCACATGGCTAAAGAAAATTATATTATAGTATCAACTATAGACATAGTAAATATAAAATCAGTCAGAAAGAATAAAAGAAATTTGTGTCAAAGAGTCATAATAAAAAAATGTTTATGCGGGAAATGCGCTTGTTTCTGGGATGAATTGCGAAAAAAATAATTCAACAACGTCGATTAAAGTCAGGATAAAGAAAGGTCGACTGAACAAAACTAAGAATCGAATTTAGTTTGCGCAAACGCAGCCAATTAAAAGTAGGCAACTTTGCTTAAGAGCAGACACAATCGACCTTTGGCTAAACTCGTCTGCGAGCCACGTAAATCAAACAAAGAAACCAATTTGGTGAATCTTTGCTAAATAAGAAGTGAAAATGAAAGAAAAGTCGAAAACAAACATTTTCTTATTACTTATGCAATTTTGTTTCGGGATATTTAAGAATTTCTATTTTTTTGTGGGAAAATTAAATGTGTAGAAAAATTGAAAACTTTTTTTTTTCTATTTGTATATCAATAAAACTGAATTTTTATTTTAAAATTATGTGCAGATTTAAATTCTCGATTGCCTTTTTTATCGATTCATATTTTTTGCTTTAATTCAAGTAGATTTATTTGAACAGCAAAAAAGTAAAATTCCATCATAAAATCTACTAATCAAAGAAGGTTGCAGAGTTTTTATGACGCTTTTATTGTTCATCAAATGACTCGTCTAATTGCAAAAGAATGTACTTTCGTTTTACATAAAAAATATCTTATATTTTTTTGTTTCCGAAAAAAAATATTTCGTTATTTACTTATGCTTGTTGAAATAAACTTTAATTATGCAATAATTATGTGAGCAAATAATCTTAAATCAATGAAAATGAAACCTTTTCTGCAGCTTCTTAAGAAAATGTTAACTTATTTACTTATTAAAAATATCATGTAAGCAGAAAATATTATTATTTTCTGCTTACATTATATTGTTATGATCGTAAGGTATATATTTTCGTAATCTTTTTTCGCTATTCGTACATATTTAAACATGATAAAAACAGATTATCTTGATATCAACGTTATAGTTTTCAAGATTTAAGTATCGTTGTTATAACATCTATTTGCTTGGAAATTTCATTATTCATAAACAAAAAAGTTATGACAACATTTTAAACGATAATGTACATTTTATGTAAATCTACAGAAAATAATCATTACTCTTATATCATTTAATAAATAATGTTTCTATTTAATCCAATAATTCATTCAAAAGAAATACAAATATTTCTAAAATTATAAGAACATTTATTTTGTTTATTAAAAATGTTTATTTTAATATGTAAATAATTCAACGACTTGCTTCTTTAGCCACAAGATATTTTAATGAACGATACCAAACTTTTTACGAAAGTGTTAATCGCTATGAATTTTCAATATAATCGGGTCAAAATTATATAGAGGAAAGTTTGTAAACAATTTCATCCATTATATTAACGATAATTAAGAAATTTACAAAGTTTCAGTTTTACCCTGTGATTTACTAGTATCACAGTATTTTGATTTTATTGATATAAAATACACAAAGTAAAATAATTTTCATTATATTATTACATTTCAAAATATCTTCAGTACAAATTTTGATTTCCAAAATTCTAAATTTCCTGTCATCACTATTTCAAAATTTTTCTATGATGTACGAAGATCATGGAATGTTTATTTTTGTTGTTGTAGAAAATATAAGCGTACATAACATCAACAGCTTCTTTTAAGAATATTACTTAAAATAAAAATAAATAAAGATTAAAATCATACAAAACTTGTTTTTGCGAATTATATAGAAATATTTGAAAAAAATAAAATTATTTTCAATCTGATCAAAATAAAATGATAATTTTAGATGATCAGCTGGATCTCTGGAAGTTCCTTAAGACGCACTACTAAATTATACCGGATGGCTTCAGTTATAAATATCGACGATCATGTCTTAGTTTCCCGCAACTTGCTGAATATTTCATATAAACTTCAAGAGTGTACTTTTCATGGACTTAAACTATTGAGAGACTTTCATAAGAAACTGCTAATATTTATTTAATTATTCACTGTCCGAGATAGGCCACTCAGTGCCACATCTGCTTTAATCAACTATAAACAAGCTATTCATTATTAATGAAAACGATCTGTGACAAAACAAAGTTGCAACTAAGCCGTGTAACAATTCAGAAACCTGTCTTTGATTACAGTGCTGATATCATTAATAAAACTGAGGTCAAATGTATTAATAAAACAAGAAATACTTTCAGTGAGAAAAACTCTCAATTTCTGTCAGTTATCATTCACAGCATTAAAAGATTCTTATCTCTTTTAATCGTCGTCAGAGCACTTCTTTGGAAAGTGAAGTTTATGCAATCAGTTAACATAACTGAAGTGATATTTTATCAGTTAAATTTTTCACAATTTATTTTTCCCTTTTGTCCGGAGACGTGACAATTTTTATTTTGATCTCGTATCACAACATAAGCAACGTGACTTGATAAAAATTATTAGAAATAGATATTTTGAAAAAATTACCCATACTGTAAACAAGTCTATAATATAGTTGGGTGGTTCTACAAAAAGTGACATTTTAGATGTCCCAATTAAATATACTTATATTATATTTTACTCATTACTTCTTATGTCTAGTTTTTTTTGAGTTATGATTGATGTAAAGTATGCAAGAAAGAAAATTTTGTTAGATAAAATTTTGTAATAAAATATTTATATTAGTACAAAATATGTCATTTGTGAAGCCTTTTTGCGATATCGCCAGTATAAATTCGGTTTTTGTCATGTATTTTCATTTTCTCATTGTTTTATTTCAGCAAATTAAATTGTTTTCTTTAAAATATGTGTTAAGAAGAACATTGTACGTATTAGTTTTAAATTTTCAGTATTAAAGACATTTCATTTTGTCTCCAGATTTTGCAAAAATGTGGAAAATTGTAATTGCAGTTTTTTATTTAACTGGTATATTCTAAATCAAAATCGTCATTATACCTTTCGAAAGTATATTGTTAAAGTAGCATTTGCTCATTGAGTCCATAAGATTATTATGAAATCTGGGCTTTCGATAAATAGTCAAAATCGTAAATTGTTCGTGAGTAAAAATTCAACATCATTTGTGAAGCCCACTTTTCATACATAAAAACAATTAAATATGTCAAGATTAACGAAGGATAGTGTTGTATTTTGAGTATATATAGACTTGTTATTGCTAAAAGCTAATGGGCCCATAACCCTGTGCAACTGTACTCGAAAAACGGTTAATCGTCATTTGTAAAGCCTTTGTAGTCAATCGTTTTGAAATTGAAAATAAACTGAAAATAAATAATGAAACATAGTAAGTTAAAAAATGTAATATTATTATTAAAACAAATGTTTAATTTATTGCAAAATAATAGTGTGCGTATATTAAAACTATTCAATAACAGTTTTCAAATATCGAGAACTAGAAAAATTCGATTATTTTATATCACAAAATATTGAATTTCTGTAAAAAAAGCTATTTAAATTTGTTTCGTTTTAAATTTCATAACTCATATTTCACATGAACATATGTTCATCCCAAAATAATTTATAGTACAAAATCGTTTTAAAAAATGATTTTGGCAACGGTAATTACTAACAGTAAGCTTTCATTTAATTCAACAAAATTAATTATCAAAATTTATTATAATAAGATTATTTGTTTAGGTTTATTTTGCAAAAATATTTGAATAAAATTTGCTTTTTCATAGAAGAATACTGATCCAGCCTATGCATAAAAACACTAACATTAAAAAATTACAACAATTAAAAATATTGGACTACAAATTGAAATTTTTCGTAGAACCATCCATTTGCACAAATATACTTGAACCAAGTAAAAAATATATTTATAACTTCATTCTAGTGAAATTAATTTGATTCAAGATACCTTTCTTTGAATGAAGACAAAAATATTTATATAAATTTCTTTTTTATAAAGTATTTCATCAAATGAAGTACTTCTGATAAAAAAATGACTATTCTATGTACATCCTTATAAAATTAAGAAGCGTAAAGTGCAGTTTCAATTAATCTTGCAAGCTTTGAAGTAAACATTTTTGAAATAAAGAAAATTATTATTTTTCGAAACATCAACGTAGTTTTGAAATTTACATTTTATTCTGCTTCTAACATCTGCATTACATTTTATCAAAAAATTTTCGTGGTTGAAATGTCAAAGTTTCAGCATAGAAAAATAATTTATTTTCAATCGGATGATTTCTTTTTTTCTTTAGCTTTATAATGAAAAATTTTGCATATTAATTTTTTATTATCAAAACTCACATATTTCTTCACAAAATGAATACTGAGAATTTTTTATTGAAATTGTTCATAATTTCTATAAAAATTCTCATTATTCATATTTGTAAATTATTTTGAATTCAATAGTGTGTAACAACCTGTAATTTTAATTTACATTTTATAATGTGGAAAAAGTACATTATTGTTGAGCACCTTTTTTAGTTGAATGTTAACATATTTTTTTAAATCAAAAATTACAAATAACATATTAAAATAATTTTTCATTATTTAAAGTAGAAATATTAATTATTGAACAATTATTATAATATTTGATTATTTATTAATTTTCGCTCACATTTGCAGGTGAAAACAACAGTTATTACAATTATTATTATCAATTTTTTGAAAAATAAATAACAAAAACCACTACAAATTTACTGTTATAAATATTCATAATATATTTTAACATGTAATTATTAATAGCAATTATTAATAGCAATTATTATTATTATTATTATTATTATAATCAAATAAACAAGGGAAAAAATTCTTTGAGTGTATTTTCAAAAATGTACTTTCAATTAACATGATGTTTACACTGAAATCAATCGATTAAATGAACGTTAATTTCTTTGCAATACAATGAGCTTCAGTTAAACAATTTATTTTTGTCTAAACTTATTCAGTTGGAATATTTTCAAAAATGTTACATTGAATAAGAAAGAATCAAAAACTGTGTCCCCCTCAAATGTAAATGAATCTTTTTAGCCGTGTACATTTCAACACGTTTTGTCATTAAATAAAGGTCTAATTTTCGATGTTCAATTAAAAAAAATTATTTATTATTAACTTCTAATTGCGAAATAATGCTTTTATTTTTCTATGTTTTATTAAAGTAAAGAAACACCCTTTGCAATTAATAAGACAGCAAAAGTAAACAAGTATATAACCTGGTACAAAAAATGTCAACATTGTGAAAACAGTCAATAAAAAGCGTACACAAAAAAATTCTTTATTATTTATTTACAATACACACAAAAGCATACATAAATTCTTTATTATTTCACAAAAATAATACAGTATACAAAAACATAAACACACAAATTCCTCGAATTTTATTTTATTTTCAAAAATATTTTTTCGCAGAAAAGTTTACTCTTTTGTTAGTCAAAACAAAAGTCAAATATTGAATCGACTATCGAAACTTACCCAACTTGAGTTGCACTCTGTGTGTTTATCCACCGGAATCCCTTCTGTCAACAACTACGCCAAGTATTTGTGTCAAATTGTTTTCGAAAATTCAACACGTTGCACTTAAGTTGAATTGTATTCCAAAACACTGTGTCCAGTGACTTGTTGAAAAAAGTTTAAATGTAAAAAGAAAAAAAAACTGAAAAATAACCAAAAATCAAAGAAAAATGTTCGAATCGCGTGCCTCGACTCGAACGCGACACACGAACGAGGCGTCTTTACGCCACGACGGCTCGCGCTCTACTGACTGACCGAACCCGGTCTTTCTCCACTGATCGCACCGAAGAAACACATCTTTGGCGCATCGACACACTCGGCAAATTAGTTTTGCCTCGTTTACGCGAAATGTTCTTCTGTTCTTTTTTTTATTCATTATTTTGTAAACTACTCTGTTTTTGTTGTTGGTCTTCAAACTGTAAAGAATTATTTTTTGTGAGAGGAGGGGGGGGGGGGGATTATCATATTTTGTGTGAAAAAATTACACTTTTCCAAGCTTTAGTAGACATTTTTTTTAATAATAAACAGTTTGATTGTAAATTTTGTAAATTAAGTTTATTAAAAAAATTGTTTGGAATTTAGTAGATTTTTTGTACAATGTTGGCAGTACACATATCTAACGTTTTGCAGAAAAACAAGATGGTGGATTCACCTGTGCATAAATTATTGTGAGTTTTTTTTTATCTACTTTGCAAACTTAATTATTTTAAGAAAAATGCATGAAGAAGTGTATTTTTAAATTTCGGAAAGCAACTGTATGAATTATTCGAAGTGTACTCGCAAATTTTCGCTATTTAACTTTAATACTGCAGGATTAAAGTGACGAGCAGGATCATTTTTAATGGAACAATTTCTCGGAGAAGGTAAAAAGTCATTTACTTTAATTAATACAACAATTATTTATCTTGGTCGCGTCAAAGTAGATTTAACAAAGTTAACATTAAAAAATGGTTTATATATATATATATAAATATAAAACGAATTTTTAAATATGATCTATATTGTAATTAAATATTTAATCGACGTAGCAGTAACTAGACATCGCGTAATAAGATATTTGTAACACTTTTATCAAGATGATATTTATCTTGTTTCAACTGTGTATCGATCATTTTGTACATTTATAAGAGTAAACACTTTAGAAAATTGAAATGCAGCCTGCTAAAACGTGTAAATTCATTAATTATAAAGTCTTCTTATTAGAAGTTTAGTTTATTTTTATTTTAAGAAAAAAAATTCTTGTATAAATATTCAAACGTGTCGTTAGATTACTTATTTAACATAAGTACCTTCGCAGTTTAGCTTCTTCAATTTTTTAAGTTGAGATTAAAGAAGCTTGAGGTTAGATGACGCCGAGCACACCTTCTTCCACTATCAAAAGTGGGAAGAGGTGCGTCAAACGGCTAAGTGTGTGCTGGGGGAACTGACTTCAGAAACCATTATCCCCAAGATGCTGGTTTCTGAGAAGAATTGGGTAATTGTGTCGA
>JABFPM010004224.1:0-12997 GCA_022817325.1 Idris sp. 1 HC-2018 | reverse complement strand
TGTGTAATAAGTTATACTTACAATGTGTAAACGCCATGTCAAGAACCACCAATTAGATAACCAAATTTTTAATTATTTATTTAACTAATACGTTCTTTTTAAATGCAAAGAACATTTTTAACTGTTATTTTTAAATTGTATGACTTTCAATGCATATTATTTCAAAAAAAGTTACTTGTAAACACTGTGGCACGTGTAAACACCGTAGTCAGATTTATATAAATTGTGCAAAAATACTTTTTTTTAATCATATTTAATTAAATTTTTTATTAATGAATAACATTTTATACTTCTTTAATACAAATGTACATGATATAAAAAATATTTACTAAATTATTATAAATGTTTGGATAATACAATTGTAGTAACCAAATGATTAATTTTTTCTTAGATGGAAACCTATGACAGTTAATAAAAAGTCAATTAAAAGTTATAAATAGTTTAATTTAAATAAGTAATGTGTGCTATCATCAAGTACAACTCAGATTGCATATTTTCGCAAAATATTGTTTTAATATCTCATTTCAAACATCAACTGTAAAAATCACATCAAAATAATTTTTAATTTTACAAAATTTTTTATTTGAAATTGGTAGATATTTGTAGAATCACCCATTTATTGAATATTTAATCCCACGTTAATATCATTTTCAAACATCGAAATAACAAATAAAATTCAAAAAACGGCAATAATATGTAAATAGACTCATTATAAAATATTTATTTTCAAATCAAATTAACATTTAATTGCTTTACAGTACTTTTTTGCAATAAAGAAAAGTATGACAGTTTAAATATTCAATCTTAATATACATGAGTTTGTTTATATATTTATTTTTGTACTCAAAGTAATTAAAGTGTAATTAAATTAAATTAAATTGTATTGACATTTTACTGTGTTATAAAAATAAAATTAACTAAACATGTTGATTTAATGTAATGTTCATTTTTTCAATTATAATATATGCAACTGTCATTTATTCCCGTCACTAAGTAGCTTCCAACAGCATCATAAACAGCTAATTATATTTGCATATATGTCTTCATTGATCGCACTTCGTGGTTTGGAAAATTAGAAATAAGAGTTTGTTCAAGTCGTTGGTTTATTAAAAATGCTTAACTTACAGGCCGTCAACCTCCATATCTCATTATATATATCGCCTGTGTATGCAAATCTTTAAGTACAATTGTGTGATTTATTCTGCATTCGCAATATCCGGTCAATAAATTTTAAAGTAAATTTATTTTTGCATCAAATGTTCGTCTTTTATATTATATAAAAATACTGCAATAACACTAAAAAAAATTAGAGAAAACAAATATTATGATGCGTAATAAATCGTATTTCCGGAAATTTTTTCGCCATTCGAGCTAGGGCTTACCTTTTTTCGCTTATTTGATATAACAAGGGCTTTATTTTTCAGTCAATAAAGCATTAATATATATACCTTCAATTATTGACGTTTTTCTCTTGTCATGTTAAATTTTTTATTCCTATTCGGATTAAATAACGTTGCAAATTGAACGCAAATATAATAGGTGTAATAACTACACGTTGTTTTATCAAAACGAATTGAGTTGTGTTAAATAATGTTTGAAAGATTTTTTAATTAATTCTGGTTTTAATGAAATTTTCTATAAAGCTAGACATTTCAAAGAAACAGTCAAAGAACACTTTTTTCAAGAATAAAATTTTTATTGTAGTTTTAATTGAATTAGAAAGCAACGGAGTATTAATTTTGCTATGGAAAAATGTTTTTTTCGAAAAAAAGCCTCATTTCATTTTTTGCTTTTAATTTATTAAAAGCACCCGTAAATGCGCAGTCAGAAATGGAACTAGAAGAGATGAAACAAGGAGACAGAGATTCCATGTAAATGAATGCATTTTGTAGACATTCTCATGAACTGACGAGTTTCGAGATTTTAAAACTCCTGTCTATTTTTCTCCCTGGTTTCCCATCTTCCATGCTACTTTCATTTTTTGCACAATTGTGATATACTTTAACAGTGCAATAATCTGATGAAATGACAAAAGTCGCGATAACAAATTTATTTCAATATTTGACTAAATTTTTATCTCATCATTCTAGTTGCTTTAAAGAACGCTAAATATTGTTTACAAAATCTAATACGATGTTACTAAAAAGAAAATTTTAAAAAAATAGTTTACAAAAAATCACTCGACAATTATCTACAAATTACTGTTGCATACTTATTTGTCGACAAATAAAAAGTAAAGTTAACAATATGATATCGTAACTTTCTTCCCTCACAACGCAGAACAATGTTTTTTCATTCGGGCAGTGGGTAAGGAAAGAAACAGCCACTTGGTCGTGATTCTTCAACGAGTTTAGCGCTTGGAACTTGTAAAAACTAACTTTTCTTACATTAAAGTGTAAATGCGCGCATAAAGTTAAGAGGATGCTTTTATCTATAACCTTGTGGAAAGCAGGGCTAATCCATTCTGCGCGCGTCTAATACACGTCGTTGTTGGTGCTGTGCTATGTTTCACTAACCAAACATGTAGACGCACTTGGTTATACATGCGAAGCGATTCGAAACGCTAACCGCTACACGTTGGCAGACTAAACCCTGGTAAAGGTCGTAATGTACAATAACGATGTAAGCTCCATCTCTCCGGTGGACTATGAAACAAGAGAAACCACGTAACTAGAGAGCACTTTGGCTTCAAAAATTAATCTCCGGTATAATAGAACTGCGAAATCAGGGGAAATGAACTGAATTCGTAGCGTGATCGGCAGATAAACTGAAATAACAACCTAATTACATCGGCCTCTATGTGCAATCAACCGAATTTTAAGTTTATGATCGAGCTTTTGGCCAACTTTACTCAAACATAATTAATTTAAACTAATGCAACTTTCTTCTTACCGTATTTTTTCTGTTTTGTTTGTTTGTTTTTTTTTCTTATCAAAAACTTTTTATCAGAAGACTCCACAATTTTCTTTTTCTTCACAAAAGTCTCAAACTTTTTTCATTTCAATTTTTAACTGTATATATTCACGCGGGAACATATTTCTGTTAAAAAAATAAAAAAACAAAAAATGCAAGAAGAATGATAACAAAAAAGCGAAACAAATGGTCTTAATTTTGGTTTAAATAATTGGAGAAAAGTTGTGCGAGAGTAATTTTGCAGCTATTCAGAATTTATGCTTATTAGGGAATTGTGATTCAGTTAAAGGTACAAATGTTATAAATATGTTACTGTTAAAGAAATGAATGGATATTGTGTGCGAGTTGTAACAGTTCGCAACAACTTTTGTGCGAGAAGAATTCGTTTTTGGTGATAAAACGGAGGAAGAAGGGATAATAATGAACTATTCCAGACGTAACTTTATTCTCAGTGCGAATTATATTCCTATATAATGTTCAACTATTCAAAAACGTAATATTGCACCCCGAAAAATGTGTGTTCACATTGAAAACATCAAACTGTGAATGGCAAAAATGTGTTCTTCTTTATCAGTATACATAGTATTGTGCTCTATCATAATTTAATTTAGTATACATTGTGCAACATTTTAAAGTTTAATTACAAAAAAAAACAGATAATTTACAAAAAATGATATTCTTTTTTTTCTCTGGGTAATTCAATGACTAAGACGCGCCATTAATGTCCTGAAACCAATAAAAAAAATTGCACGTAAGATATTTAATGAAATAATACAACGTCATCAATATCAATGATCTCATTAAGTCTAATGCCCATAATAATAAATTACGACGAAAAGAAAATTATACATCCAAAGTATATCATACTTTCTTGGAAACCCTATGAGGTGCTATAAATATTAATGCATCGCCATTTTTATGATACGTATTTTTATCAGTATGTATGGGGTTCTTAAAGCTGATAATGTACGTTGAAACGTGACCATTATTACCGACTCTCTTGCTCCATACATTTATAATGATCAAGTTATAGAAATATAGAACGGAGGAAGGGAGGGCAAAATTTTCGATTTGATAGCACGATTGTGTTTGCAGACGAAGTACAACTTCACAGGTATTATAATTATATTATAGACACTGTTTAAGACATGTAAAACTGTTTTTATCACGCGTCTATAACTATAACACTCACATACTCTGCTATCATCGTTTCGCAGTGGCAAACATTTCGCTTTGACGAGAGTGCATTAACAATGTTTTTACTGTGTTGTCGCAAAAAATGTTGATGCAACTGTTTTGTGCCGAGTTATTTATTATTAAATAATTACATGATCGTGTAATTTAATTGTCTCGCAATTAATTGTTACCAACAAGCAAATGAAATTGATCGAATTAACCGGGGGAAAAAATATAATTTTTTTTATTGTACTAATAAAGCTTATTTGTCTCTAAACCTTTAATTAGAGAAATTATTTTTCTAATGAATTATTTAAAATTACTTTAATTTTCAAAATAATTTGAATATTATTACACATTCTTGCGTCAATAAATATTCACTTTCACTTTCAGCTGAGGCAAAATAATGTGAAATAAATTCCGTTGGCTGACAAAGGTGTGCTTTTGATTTTTTAAAAATTCCATCAAACAAAACTATCTAAACTATTGTTGCTACACAAACTAAATTTTTACAGAAATTGTGGTATTTGTTTTTGAAAAAAAAAATTATTATCTTTTAGAGTGTTTCATTGTAATTAAAACATCCAAATGTTAATCTGACACAGACGTAGCGTCAACTGTGTTGTATCAACAATTCATCAGAAGACTTTATACAAGGTTATTAAGCTCTTTTGTGCTTCTTTACACGATGTCTTTTCTGAATAAGCAAAAAGATAAAAAGCAAATCTCGTGCAAGCACAAACTCACACATTTATAAGCAGAACGTTATCTTTACTCTTGCTCTGGTCTTTGTGAAAATGTATTAGCGCATTCAAGACCCTCGCAGTGACAACAGAACTTTCCCTTGATTCCTGATTCATTGCACTCAAGAATGCCAAGATAATAATGTGTTTTTTTAAATATATCTCCCTCTCGTCAGAAAAAAAATCACAAATCAGCCTAATCCTCGCAGAATCAAGCATCGCCTGTAAAAATGAGTTAGGTTTTAGTCGAGCTGCAGCTCATATTTCTTTCTTTCTGCTACCAGTTGTTCTTCTCAAACCAAATGTATTATTTTCGTGGCATCTAACGTGTTTTTTTTTGTCTCAATCCCGCCGTTTAACCATTCTTCTTAAATTATTTATTCAGCAGCTTACCTCTTTTCAGCTGCGATGCTGCTTTTTGACAAATTGCACTGTTCAGTTTAAACTGTGTGCAACATTTATCTGTATATATGTGCATTCAGAAATATACTTTTCTTCTTTTTTCTGTACGTTTTTTGTAATTGATTTGTCAAATTATTAATCAGACTTGAAGATAAAATTATTTAATTATAAAATAATCGATGTACAATTTTTAGATGTATAACTTTGAAAGAAGTTACATTGGCGAAGCAGGCTTATATTAAAAGTTTTTCTTGCTAATGAATAGCCGAGTGTACCGCAATTCAAAACAATGAACTTCTTCGATTACGATAGTTGTATGACAAATAACTTTTGTTGCGCCAACACAAGTTGGCTTCGTGAAATTCATGAATTGTCTTGTTTCAAACACGCGCATACCACACCAAAGGAAGTAATGAAAACTCAAATTGAAAGTAACTGTTGCAAGTACTTGTCTCAACTATCTATCGACGGCAGTTAAAGTTGACGACTCTTTTTTTACTATCCAGAAAGTCCAAGTTTATTTTTGGTTTTAAACCAACTTGGGCTTTAATTATACCTCCTGTATATAACTGTTACAAAAGCTGATTATACATTCGTTAACTCTAATCAGTTTCGCAGCTTTTATTTAGACATCATTTAACCCATGTTGTGCGCTATTTCTTTTGGATATCAGTTAATGAATAGCAGAGGGATAGATTACAAACTTCTACCATGTTATAGTTTGAAAACATTTCATTAACTAAAATTTTCTTTAAACTTTAATTTAAAGGCTTTCAAACTGGAATAAGCTGAAAAACAACCTGATAATTTTTCAAGTTACAAAATTAAAATTCCATTTTATAAAATGAAATATTTGTTCACATTCTGAAGAGTATTAAGTAAAAATATTATATATTTTTGATAAAAAAGAAAAAAAAAGTTGAAAAGTTCTAATAAACGGCAAATTGCTTGTCCTTATCTTGCAAAGCAAATAGTAACTTATTTCCAACTGACAGTCTTTATACTGTAAAGTGCGATGCACTTGATAGCCGTTCTAATTTCAGAAACTCGGTTAGAAACAAAAAAAAACAGTGACAAGTTTGTCACGCGAAATCAATTTGCTCCTTCAGCATAAAGTCAATATCTCGTGTGTGGGCCACAATGAAATCAATTTGCATCTGTCAAATGAAATTCGTCTTCTGGCTCTCTAATGACAGTACCATTAAGACGCATGAGATAATTACACTGAAGAAGCCAAGTGTGCTTAACAATTGTGTGCCTTTCTGTAACAGTTGCTAAACCACTCGAGTTTTGCGTTAAATAGAGCGGAGCATCGTCGTCGAGCGTTGCACTTGACACGCGCGACTGTTCCTCCTTCTGCTTATTTTAATTGTTGTTATAGTTGTGTGTTTGGTATCGTCAACTGATTTGGTTTGCCAATTACAACGCCTGCGGATAGCAAGTTTCCGAATGAAAAGAAAAGGCCGAACAAAAAGCTTCCCCCACGGGGAAACGCTGACGACGTTTCTAGAGGCGTTTCCTCAGTTCATTAGAGATTTTGTTATAAAAGAACGAGTTTGGGACGCGCAATCGGAAAACTCAGAGTTTGCCTCTAATCACTGTCCCCTCGTCGCCAACAAAGAAATCAGCAACGAAGGCAGAGGAGACACAAAAAAAGTGATAGAAAAGAGACAACAAAAAACTTGGCAAACTTGCCTGTCAAATTGGCCCTGCTTTGAAGTCGGGCCAATCGTGCCATTCGTTGGATAAGACATCAGCTTTTTCGGATCTTTGAATGTGTAATTCGACACCGCAAACTGCATACTAAAAGCCAAATTAACGAGTTTGGATGAAATTCACATTGAATCTGAAAATAAATTTCATTAATTCTATCAGTATCTTTGGTATCTTCAATTTCATCATTAATTTGATGAGGGATTTTTAGGAATTATTGTCATTGCTATTGATTTTTTCTTATCGATATCATTAGATATTTTATAGTAACATTATGCATTTTATTCAATTCATTTCCGTATCATCTTACTGTTAATTTCATCAACATCATCAGAATCCTCACTTGATTTTATAACTTTCCTTTTTTTTCATTATCAGTTTTGTCGCCAGCAATTTCGTTACTTTACAAGCCAAATCTACATGAAATAAGCGTTGCAAGCTTATGCTTAGGGTTACATAAGGAGGATCAGGTTGGAGGCACCCCCAGTGGCAACCATAAATCTGTTTATCTTATATACGAAAAGACTAGGAAAATGAGATCTCGCAATCTCTTTTCGTAATCTCATTACAAGGTCTGTTCTAATTAACTCGATGTAATAAACGATGAAAAAGATGTGCTTTTAATCGTGATTACCGCGGTGGCGCAAAGCCTGCTGGACGCGTGTGAGTGTATTGGTGGCAGCCTAACTCGAGCAATACATAAATAATGATATCAGTGTTTTCACAAGCAAACACGCGCTCCCAAGCGTGTACAAGGGAGGTTACTCTACCGTTACAGCGATCGCAGTATAACTCACCCCGTCGAGAGTCGTGCGCGCTGAATAGAGTCACCAGGATCGATAGCTATCGGTCTGCAGATACGTTCTCTGCAATGTTCTCTCCCGGTTCTCTCTGCAAGCATTTTTTTGCTTTACAGTTTTTCTTTTATATGTGTATATATATAAGCCACCGTTCTAATACGTGGGCTATTTAATATCCCTGTAAACTCATCAACCAAACTTATATTGCCTCATAAAGTTCAAAGCGATTTGCAGCAAATTCTGAGTTCAAACTGGGCGCACGCGCAGCTCGTTAATACGTTTAATGTATTTTATGAGTACCGTTTCTGCATTTACAAAGTTACGAATGGGCTAGTGTTTCGGTATTCGATATTAAGTTGACTTGACTTTCGACGGTCAGTTGGCTTAATTGAATTTGACAGCGTCGAGGGCGTAGCTAAAGAAATGTAGTTTGTAAAAAGCTCGCTCCGGGTCCTCGGTTTTTTATTTTTTCTTTTTCCCGCTTTTTTGCCAGCTCCAAAATGTAAGAGAGAATGCCCGAGTATATTTTAGTGCATTTTCAATTTACTCTCGGACTCGAAATTGCATAGTTGTGTCGAGCTGGGTTAAAATATTTATTTTCGACTTTGACATCTGTTTCTTCCATTTCTTATTAACTTCTACTCTATTTATCTTTAATCTGATGTTTTTACTAGGAAATAAAAAAAGAGACCAGTTGGCTTTAGTTGTATAAACCAAAAGTTTAATTAAAGTCCGCTAAATATTCGGTGTACTCAACCCCAAAATTTCATGTGAAATGTAGTAGTATTCTTTTTTTGTGTGTCATTTTATTTTCTCTTTTTGCCCTCTATCTCTCTTTTCTCTGCATATAAAAAAATATTGCAATATATTCTGCGTGACAAGTGAATTATCTCGTAACAATTACCAGCTTTTGAATTTCGAATTCAGCAGAATAGGCAATGCCCATACAATTGAGGAATGTAAATGTTTGCGAGGACCCTGGACGCACACACCACTACTTTTTGGACGATTTTTAACAGAATTACGTGCACGACGCGCAATTTAAATGATTAATTGAACAAATGTGAGCGGAAATGAAAAATCACGAGCAAATGATATTAACGGTAGAACACAGGGCTAATGGCACCGAATGATTACAATTTTCGTAACACAATCTGCCGCGTAATTAGCGGCGCATAAAAGGCACAAAATGCACTTCAAATTTAGAGGCCCTATCTATAACATTTTCTCTCGATTATCAAAAGTTATATGCTGATATTTTATCGACTATTTAATACCGCCACTCTATTTATCAGCTAGTTATTCGATGTGAAAATTGCACGGGGGTTAGTTCTGCTCTGCGATCATGGTATTTTCGGACGGTTATAGGTCCCTGTGATATATCAGGGGATAACGCAACACCAAATAATGACCGAGCCGGATTAACAAATCCCGCGTGCAATTGGCTATTCAGCGTCACGTGGACAAACCTTTAAAAGAATAAAAAGCAGAATAATTAAGTGCTAAAATTCATAAAAACACTTGGCTTGAAAAATCGGACAAACAGTGTGTGCATGTTGTTTTTTAAATAAGTACACAAAGTTTGAGAGGCGAAACAGCAGTCGATCGGAAATATGCTTTGCTCTCTCGCTTTCTCTTTCTCTTCAAGTACGTTTTAAGCCCAGGAATTGTTGTAGTGTAAATCAACTGAATCTTGGTAAATAAACAATTTCACCCTCCGAAATCCTCTTGTTAACACATTGAACAAACTTTGTTTCTAACGTTGCCTGGCATTACCGAATATAATACACGAAGGCAGATGCTTTCGGATGGTATTTACCTTTAAAACCAATTTCGCAGACGTCGATCTCAGATACACTGCTGCAATTCTACCACATTAAGCGACACTAGCTGCAAGTGGCTAAGTCAAGAAATACACATAACAACGCTCGTCGCAGCAAAAAGCTTTTTATTTGCAAACCAACTTTGCTGCCGGTTTTTGTAGGCTGACCTGATTATATAGTGTGTTGTTTATTCCCCCTCTACTCACAATTTTCTACCTTTTTTTATTCCCGTCGTAAGTTTGATGCTTAAATAACGCTTGATTAAATTAAATTGCCGAAACTCGTTTAGAAGTGTACCGTTTGGATCGCTTCCAAAACCTTTGCTTCCATCTTTTGAAATAACAAAGGTCCGCAGTAAAAGTTTAAGGATGTTGGTAAAATTGTGATAGTTAGCCGAACGAGGTCATTAATTTAATCTTATTACGCAATTATGTTTCGGCTTTCCCAGCGAGATATATATATATATATATATACATATGTATATATTCATTTGACGATTGATTTAACTGACCAGAATATTAGAAGATCACATCTTTGCTGTGTCTGATGATATCGAAAAATTACACCACAAAATATTGAACCGAAGGCTTTAAAATAATAATAATAATAATACGATCTCCTAATACTTCAGTTGACTCGTGCCAATTTAATGGTATATTAAATAACAGTTTCTGACAACCTAGTTTTGAATAATTAACTATTTACGAAAAAGGAGAGTTCGCATTTGATATCAATTGTTTTAAATTCATTTAATCCGTTAATTTGACCGGTTCTAATTATAGACCATTTTAATTATATACCCAACATTGCTTTTTTCACAAAAGATTCATTATTTAATTTTAATTAAAATTTATTAAAAGCGTTTAAATACATTCAATTATAGTGACGAAATACTTTTTTTTTCATAGTTAATTATTTAGTTTTTTTTTCTGCTGATTAACACATTTATCTTGGAATAAAATAAAAAAAACTAAGATCAATATATATAGGTCCCTGTATATATATTGTAAACTTGTTAACTAAAAATAATGATGATTGGCAATATCGGTCGATCGAACGGAACAAAAGCGACACGAAAATACTCTTTATTGCTTTTGAAGTAATGAAAGCATCTTTATTGGTACCGAGGGGGGTTAGCTCTGCTCATTGCAGTTGTTATTAACGATTTACGAACAGATGTCAAATTCGAAGATCGTGCGCGGCAACTACGTGATTTCGGTCATTCCTCAGTGTTGCGAGGTGTATCACGGAGATGTATTCCGGGCTGGCCCGAGGGTATAAGGGATATACAAGAGAAAGGCAGAAAGTAAAGGGGGTAGCAACTCTCTCTCATCAGGGTCGTAACGCCTTCATAAATAATGCAAGCCCTCACGTGTTTCGCGCGCCCGAAACAACTCCATCTGCACACGACCAGTAGATCAGTTGCAAATTCTAAACTAGACAAAATTCGTCAACGCGTTTGCTGCGCCCATAAATCACGCGGACTTAAGGTATTTACATTTTATTGCTCTCATTAAACTGCCAGCTTCAAGTATGTTATTGTGTTGTTATATATAAATAACTTGGTGCAGTGTAAATTTTGCTTAATGGATTTTAAAAAATGTAGGACCAATAATTAAGTGAATTAAATGACAATAATAAGTTTTAATTATTAAATTTCTCACCGACAAAAATTATCATTCATTTATAAAAATGTAAAACTAATTGCAATATCAATTATAACAAATTCACGATATAAAAATATGTATACAGTTAATTATCAAAGCAACAGTGTTTGTTTGTACAAGTGACGTTGAAAATACTTAAGAGCACTTCTAGAGATATTTTCTTGTAGCGGTTTTTTCATTTATTTCATTAACAAGTTTAAAAGAGTGACCCTTAAAATGTGTAAGGTCACTACTATTTTTTGCATATTTTAGAAGCCAATTTTTAAAATGTACAAAAATAATTGCATCTCGTTTATTTGACAAAGTTAATGTGATTAAACTTAAATTATATGAACGCTAATGAATTGTTCTTTATAATTATTTTGTTTCTTTTTATAAATAAACTATTGATTAAAGTTTCTACTGGTATGAAAATTTTGTTCGAGTGAAAATTTATTTACAAAGAATTTGTCCAAGAGGGTTGCAAGCATAAGTGTTATTTGAAGGCAAGTTGCCCAAGACAAAGTGCCAAGGCAAAATTGAATCCAAGTGTATGCCAAAAGTTTGACGCAATAACGCTAATCAAACACACTCTAAAGCAACAACAGCGCGAGAAGTTTGTCTGTAAGAAGAGCTTATGAATAATTTTACGGCGTGAGTAACATCAGCGTTGATAAAAAAAGAAAGAAAAGAAAGTAGAACGGAGAGCAAAGCATGTGGTATAGTACCAGTTTTCTTTTAATCAAATATGAATGATGCTCTCTGCGCGGGCACAGGTAGCTTTTGAGGTCATTATTTACCATAGCAGTGCGGCTTTGCCCTAATCGATAGCACGGTCTTGCAGGATTTCGATCGGTCTCGAGATAGTCTATGTTGTAACAGCGCCCAAGCTTTTCTATTTCTTCACAAGAAATTTTCAACGACTCGATTCTCAGCAAAGGAAAACAAAAAGAAGCTTTCCTTTTGTATTTTCAATTTTTCTTCTTTTAAAAACACAAACTCATTTTCGAGTTTCAATTTTGGCCTAAACTTTTAAGACTTGAATGCTTCCTTCCACTTTGTTCTCCGATGTTTTCTTATCGATCCGAGACTACCCCTCTGCGGCTCTTGGTTTGGCAAGAATTCGACTCAACTTTTGATACAGACGGTATCACGTGAAAATTCCCCCAGGAATGGCGCAAAATTTTGGTCCGATTTCGGGAGAAATATAATACCCTGTTTGTGCTGGTGGCTTAAATTGGTGCCGGACTTCTTAGGGGGTCCTGCTAAATGGACTGCCAGTACACGATGAGTGTAGGGAACGCTCGTAAATTTCATTAGTTTACGAACGCACGTACGTGACGGAATTAGAGTACGCGTATATATATATCTCTCTCCAGCAAAGTTACGTACCCCACAATTGGAGCTCGATCGATAACAGTAGATTAGACCGGAGAAATGAAGGGTTGCGATCATACGCAAGACAGAGCGATGCACTTTACGAGCTGCTGTTTAGCCGAGAGATTATTTCAATCTAAAACAAATGATGATTTAGATAACAACGTAAGGTTTTGTTAAGTCCACGAATTATGGGCCAAAGATACTTTAAGGGGAGATACTTTTTTGCCACCCCTGATGGTCAAATAATTGCTTAACAAGTTCGTTTAACTTGAGAAAACTTATTGCAAGTGAAATACAATTTTGCGGTTGAGTTTTTTCAGAAATTGAGACATTTTTTTAAATCTCGTAATTTATGCATTATTTGAGAGATAACTTATTTATTTTAAAAATATCGGTTCAAA
>JABFPM010004223.1:0-12997 GCA_022817325.1 Idris sp. 1 HC-2018 | reverse complement strand
GGTTCTATTAGTTGAATTTATTTTATTTTAGAAGTAATTTTTTTATTTTACAAAATGTAATCTACTGACCATCAAAAAATTTGTTTGGGTTTGATCATAATTTTTATTCGGTATCAATTAAATTCTAATCAGATAGAAAATAAAAATGAATTAAATTAAAAATACATTTGTATTTACGTACCAAAATAAAAGTTAAATTGTCAACATTATCTGTACTTTCATAATCTATCAAAATAAAATCGATTTTTGGTTATTTACACTGAAAACCAACAAAAGTTCACTTTTCCTCTGAAAAAACTTCGATTTCTTTCAGAGCAAGAGTGGATCAAGTCCATATTTTTATTATAACTCTATCCAAAAATTATCTAATTACTTTGAGAAAAATTGTATAAAGAGCGAATTTCGGTAAAAAATATTAAATGAATGTAATTTTGAGTTGTAAAACATCATCAAAACGTGATTTCAAGCTACTAAAAGTTCTTAACTGTTGATGAAATATCTTAAATTTTAATTAAAAATTAATTCATTATTTTCCATTATTTAATCAAAAATAACTAACAAAAATTTAAAATAATTTGTAAAGTGCTAGTTTTACTGTTAAAAAATGAATTTTAAAATTTTAAAATTAACTAAAATGGAGTTTATCCACTCTTGCTCTGACCAATCCATATCAAAAACATACATAACACATTGTGAATTATATAATTTATACAATGAATTTACAAAAATATGTTGAATTTTACAGGTACCATTTTGTACGAACAGTAGTGCCGTAGTTCCTGATTCATTTACTGTTGACTGCCAGTCCGCAGTTGGATATCTTGCGGTGTACAGAATTTGTTTTATATTAGCCTTATTCTTCTTTTTAATGTCTTTACTTATGACAAAAGTTAGATCTTCCAAAGATCCCAGAGCTCCAATTCAAAATGGGTAATTATTTTATTTTAATTAAAACCAAAAAATAATGTATACATGAATGTTTGTATTAAAAATAATACGTTTGAATAGATTTTGGCCGATCAAGTACCTACTCGTTATTGGAGGTATTATTGGTGCGTTCTTTATTCCTGAAGGAACTTTTGGACCTACGTGGATGTATTTCGGAATGTTTGGCGGATTTTTCTTTATACTCTTTCAATTAGTTATGTTAGTTGACTTTGCTTACTCGTGGGCTGATGCCTGGGTTGGAAATTATAAAGATACTGGTTCCAAAAAATGGTATATTATTTAATTAGTTTCATATTATCACTATTTAAAATAATTTATTCTACACACAAATCTATAATATTGTACTTTTTTATGTCAATAGGTACGCTGCTCTATTAGGAGTAACTTTTATCAATTACGCTATTGCACTTACGGGAATAGTGCTTATGTTCGTATACTATACTAAGGTAATGAACATTATTATCAACTTTCCTTGAATAAATATCTTATATTTATACTCTTTTACACTCTTCAAAAAATCAGGGAAACAACAATTTTGTTGAAAAAAAATTAAATTAAAATGATTAAATTGCTTATTTTAAAATTGTCATAACTCAGTAAATTTTCATACAAAATGTTTCATTTTTTTCTAAAGAATTTTCTATTAATGATTTCTAAATTTTTAGTATCGTTAATTAAGAAAAAAAAAACAAATAAAATCAATGAGATTTTACAAAAAGATGATAACGTAAGTGCATTTATCGACTCAATAAGCAAATCATAAGTTTTAATAATAGCATATCATAGCTTTTTTTCTAATAATTTTGAAAAATAAAACGTCTATTCTCAATGAATTCTGATTCAATGAAGAATTCTGATTTAAATGAATAACTGATTCGAATTGATGGCATAGCTTCTAAACATTTGACATTTGAAGCTTTAAATATGTTTAAAACTTCATTAATTTTTTTAAAAAAACTCTTTAATTAAATGTTTTTCTTTTCTTTTATTTTTTAATTCATCATATTAAAAGTCTAAAAATCACCATAAAGTTTTTCACGAGGAGATTTCTAGCTTTCATTAAATAAGAAAAAACATAGAATACTTTGTATGAAAAACCCCAGAGTTATGGTGATTTACAAATAGGCAATTTTTTGAAAAAAAAAATGTTGTTACCCTAATTTTCTTGACGAGTATACTTGTATAGAATAAGAAGTTTTTTACTCTTTACTCAATATACGATTTTTATTTCAGACGTACGATTGTGGTTTAAATAAATTCTTTATCTCGTTTAATTTGATTCTTTGCGTAATTGTCAGTGTTGTTTCTATTTTGCCTAAAGTTCAAGAATGCAATGAACACTCAGGTCTCTTGCAGTCATCAATAGTTACTATGTATGTAATTTATTTAACTTGGAGTGCTCTCACAAATAATCCAGGTAAAATAATGCAAATATAATGAATAGTATTAAAAGTTAAACAAATTTTAAAATTTGTTAATTTATTTTGTGCAGATCCTGAATGTGGTATTGGAATTTGGGGACCCCGCAAGGCAGGAATAAATAAAGAAAGTATTATTGGATTGATTATTTGGTTTATCTGCATCATGTACAGTTCGATTACTACTGCTTCAAAATCATCCAAAATTGTTGGTTCTGAAAATATTTTAATAAAAAATAATGGTGCCGGTATGTATAAATTATAAATAATTAAAGCTGTTTGTTTTTTAATTGAGTTACTTTGCTTTATGCATATATTAAAAAAAATTACATAATTTTAATAGATTATTAGTTTGTTTTCACTGTTATTAAATTCACTTTTACTATTTTAATTAAAAATAATATATATATTTATTTCCTAAATATTTGTTTATGCAGTACGGGACACCGGTGATCTGTTTCTGATTAACAATGGAGGTAGACACACACAATAATTATTTATTAGTTCGTAAACTATTAGTTTATCAACTTCATTTAATTCATTAAAACCATTGAAAATCTAAACTCCATATTGAAATAAGATTCTTAAAGTAGAAAAATATTATATTATTTAGTAATATCAATATTAGATACATTTACATATTATTTAACCCTTTCAGAACCAAAATCGGGAAGCCACAAAAAATCATTTTCAGAAACATTCTTACACTTTACATAATTTAAATATCAAGTATTCAAATTTTCATATGTTTTTTTATGACATTGTAAAATTTGTTTCATAAAAAATATTTTTTTTTTAAATGATTTTCTGTTAAATTAATAATTATCAATCAACAACAAATGTTTTTCGAAATATATATTAAAATTTGAATGTTTTTAAAAAATACCACTGCTCATTCAGCTGTTTGAATAGAAATTTTAGCGAAGTTTTTATAGTAAAGTCTACAAATCAATATATTCCGAAAAATAAGCTGTTTCTAAAAAGCTTGTTCATTCTAATGGACACGGGTAACGAAAGGGTTAACAATTTATATAACTAGAAATTCGTGTGTGCCCACTTTTGTTGACTTGAAAGATTTATTTTTCCTGTTAAATTAAACATTTAGATATGAGAATTATAAATTTTTATACAAATAATAATTAATTGTGCCATTATATCATAGAAGGTTATTTTTTGATTTATAACTAAAGTGAACAACTATAATACTATTATTTTGTTTTTAATTTAAATAGAAAACAATTTTAGATCATTATTATTTGTATTATAAACATAATTTTATAATTAAAATGTTCTTTATACATCCTTTAAAAAGTAGATCTTTTTCGCTTGGTTATTTTTAATTTTTTGATTACAACTATGTACTTAGACTATCTGTCAATAGAAAACCGAAGCGGTGATGCAGAGGAAGGTGATTCAAAGGTTTGGGACAATGAAGAAGACGGAGTTGCTTATAATTGGAGTAGTTTTCATCTTATGTTTTTCTATGCTACTCTATACGTCATGATGACCCTTACCAACTGGTATAAGTAAGTGTTTAATTTAAATATAAAAATATGTTAAATTTAGTAGTAATTTTAATTATGAATTGTATTTTATCATAAATAGACTATTAATTTATACAATGCTTTTACGCTTGGATGAATTAATCATCTGTTTTTAACAAAAATCAATTTTTCTTTGAAAATTTAAAAAAAATTAAATGTATAACAATTTCTATAAAATAAAAATAATACTTGACAAAATTATTTTCAGGCCCGGCGAATCTTCATTAGATACACTGAATTCAAACTCAGCTTCCATGTGGGTTAAAATAGTATCTTCCTGGTTTGCTCTTTTTATGTATTTACAGACATTAATAGCGCCAATTCTGTTACCGGATAGAGATTTCTCTTAAAAAATAGGTTTTTTAAACTCGTTTGATGATGAAAAAGATTATTAGACTAATAATGAATCTTAAATATAGCTTAACTTTGCTTTAAAATTAAGACTGCACTTGTGATAACTCACAAAATTTTGAACAAAAAACCGTTAAATTTGATAAATAATAATGATTTAAGGCAAATAATAAACTATTCTTAAAACCAAAAAATTATGTAAATTTTCCTATAATTGTGAATTTGCATTTGAATTAAATTTCAATATATAAATAATTTTTTTTCCTTGAAATTCACAATGAGTAGTACTAATATAAAAGTGTTAGTCTTAGACTGATTAATACCGAAATCAAGTTTAGTGATTTGAATACGGTATCGATCATATTTCATGTAAATAAATAAGTTTACTTCAAGCTTCACTGTGTAATATGTATTTACTTTTAAATGTTGTACATCACATTCCAGAAGTAAATCTTTTGACAAAATTAAATATAAAATATGTACCATTATTATTGGCTAAATTACTGGTAAAACATTGGTAAATAAAATTTATCTTTAGACTGTTACAGTAATTTATTTTATAATTCTTTTTATAAGTGTGATAAAAAATTATATAATGTTTATATTATAATTTAAAAAAATAAATCATTTGTTAATTAAAAAACGAATTTAAAGTACATTTTTTATAAACCCAAAAGCTTTTATACGATTTTTTTCAATTAGGAAAGCTTTTAAAGTAGTGATTTTCTTGTTCTTAAAAAAGAAGATGTTTACTTTAAAATTCGGTCCTTACTTAAATAAGGACCACTTTACTTTTGATGTGTTTCAAGATTAATTTTGGGCTGGAGTTATACTTAATAATTAGGCAATTTTTTATTTAAAAATTGAAAATACTGTTGATAATAATAATAAAAAAACTAGTTTTTGATTTTAATTTTTTTTATTAAAGCAGCCTTAATTACTTTAATAAATAAAAGTTTATTCTTTAAAAATTACTAGATTTACAATATTTCAGAAATATATGTAATATATACAAAATTATTTATTTTACTGATAAAATCTGTTAAACATTCCTAAAAACATAATGATAATCTTAGTTAGTTGCCTTCAATTGCATATAAAAATCATTGTAATATACAAACAAAATTTAAACTTGCTTTGAAAGTTTCAAAAATGTATTATACAGTAAGAGTTTAAGAATATCTGTATTGTATTTATAAGCAAACTATTTTTTATGAATTTTGATTGAAATTTAAATTCTAATAAATACCAGAATTTTATGACAGTTCCATAATAATGCTCATCTTAAATTCTTTTTTAAACATTTAATACATTTTTTTAAATTTTATTTTATCACACGCAAGATAAATAAATATAGCATGGCGGCGAAAGAACCTGGAAAACCTGGAATTATTTTTAATCAGGGAAAATCATGGAAATCTCAGGAAATTTCGTTTAATGCCAGGGAAAAATGATGAAAAATAATATTTAAATAATTATAATGTATTTTTCGAAATCGGAGTGTTTTTTATTTTTGTGACTTAAAATTATTTTTTAAAATTATTGTTTTTTGGTAAAACGACTGAAATATTCGAATTTTTTGAAAAAAAAAAAATGATTTTGAAAACCTGAAATTTCGCAGTCCAAATCTTGTCGTCACCATGATATAATCTTTTTGAATTATAAAAACTGAGCTAATCATTGTAAAATTTAAAAACAACTTTTCCAACACTTTAGAATTTATAAATATTTTCAATCTTTTATAATGTAGGAAATCATTTTTTGTGTAACACATGCACTGAAAACACCATTTTTGGTTTGCCCATTCGTAAAAAAGTAGTTTTTTTCAGTCAAAGAGTTGAACTTTGACAATATGTATACTCTAGAACACATTCGCTTTGAAATTTCAATTGCAAGCTAGAAAACAGCGTTTTCTTTTGCATTTATTAAGACTATCGTATGTTTTATGGATGGAAGTCTTCCGTCCTTGAAGCGTAGTATACTATGAACAATTCAAACTTAGTTTAAATAATGTTCTTATTATATTATATACACTTTACATGAAAACAAGAATTTGCAGCTTTCTTATTCTATTTACACTATATCAATTTTGATAAATAAAATTATAGAAACATACACTGCTCACACATGAAAATTGGATACCAATTTTACAAAAATTATTGTTAAGGTAACAAGTCAGTCCTATATAAATGTGAGAGAGATAAAGTAAATGGCATTTACATGTGAAGAAGAAAAAGACGAAAAGACTGATACATTTTTTTAAGTTAAATAAATCTCGTCATTTTTACAGAAAAAGACTTTGTTTTGTTCAGTAGCTGGCAAAGAACTTTTTAAATATTATAGTCAAAGTTAAAATTTGCTTAATCCTTACAACCCTTTAAAGATGGAAAAATGCATTTTTAGTACATATATTTTTCACAATTTTACTGTTTTCAAGCTGTTTTAAAGAAAAACGTATTTCTTAATCCTTTCACGGCGTAAGTTACTTTAAAATAAGATATTTAATTTTTAATATTTTGTTAATGAAATTACTATTTTAGTAACAATTGCCTTAATTTTTGCGACTTATTCAGGTAAAAATAGACTTTTTACCCAACTTTTTACATCTGCTAATATTTTTATACCCGAAAAAGCATGAAATATAGTTTGAAGTGTTCTGATCTAACTTGTAAAAGTTTTTTTCAACAAACTGTTTATGATTAAATAATACATTATGCTCATTTTCATACATGAAAAAAAACAAGTTGTTCGTTTATTCTCCAACAAACATTAATTAAAGAAAAAAATGGGGCTATTTTAAAGTGCCAACTTTTTCAACTTAATGAAGTTATGAATAAAGTTAAAAAACTTCTTATTATAGAAATTGTACTCGTGTTTTGCCTTTTTACAAACTTTTTTAATATAACTTTCAAACTTCAATTGTGATGCAAATTATATCTTTGACATTTTTTCTTTTCTCACGGGATTTTTTGAATGACAATTAAAAAAGTTGGAGCATTTTAAAAATGACTTTAATTTGAGCACTAATTAATAAAAAAAGTTTTATAAAATCATCATTCTTTTATTATTATGCATAATTTTTTTGCCAAACAGGCAAATAAATGAAAAAATGCATTATTTATATTAATTAACTATCAAATACAAAGATAACGGTTCAATTTTATAAATTGTACTATCTCACGGTTATTTTCAATTATGCTTTTCGTACTGGTATACTATAATATGCTATTAAAAATGTTTAATAATGAAATATCTTGAAATTGTTAAAAGTGGACTTGTCTTGCTATAGTATTCAGCCACAGATTTATAAAGTTCAAAAATTTTATTAAACGATGCATTAAATCTGAAAAAACTGGAAATTTGATCCATTTTGTGGTTTATAATATCATTTTCAAAATATATTTGTAATCTAAAATTTACAAATGTTTCATCGAGCCCACACAAAATCTTAATTTTACTCAAAGGAATCTAAAGCTTTTTTCCAAATTCTCAATAATTTAAAAAAAATGCATATTTTAAGATTAAAAATATTAAGTAGTCACTATGCCTGAGCAAACGTCAACTTGATTAGAGCATTTAAAAGATTCCAGAAGGTAACATTTAAAGTTCTTAGAAGAAAGTTTTTATATTAATCTGCAAAAATAATAGTCTTATGATGACATTTGACAGTATTTCGATGGTAATAAGTTAAAGGAATAATTCATTTCAAAACTCAAGGCGTTTTCTATTTTGTTCAATATAAAAAATATGAAATCTTGGAATCATTTTTCTCCTAATTATGGTAAAAGGCAATTATTCTCTTTTACCTTATTACTACCACAAAATTTGTATAAGATTGAGATGTCCAAATTTTGGTTGTGAGCAATGTATTCACAATATTTTTTTTTCTTTCTCAAAAACAATATATGAATATTTTACGGTAAGCTGATGACTTTTTAATAAATTATACTTTGAAAAATCATTTTTGACGAATTTATATTGATGACGATTAATGGACTCTATTTAATCTTTTTTTGCTTCTTTTGACACATTTGAATGTAACTGGTATTTTTTTAAAAAGTAACTCTTAATATTTTGGAACGGCGTGTCGAACAGTAAAGTTAGTATAGCTGACGTTAAAATGATCCATGTTAATTCTTTTAAATTAATCTGGAAAATAAAACAAATATTATCATAGATTTTCATAAAATAATACAAGTAAATGTTTTTTCAAAGATTGAAAAGAAATGGTTTTTATATGTAATATTATTACTTACCACCATTCGTAGAAAATTATAATTTTCCGCACTTCTCGTTTGGCCTACGTTGTAAAAGAATACAGGAAATTGTGTTAAATAGACTGCGTAGCTCAACCGTGTTGTAATTAAGAACCCTTTCCAAGCCAATAATTTACTTATCCAAACTATAAATCATAGTTTAAAGTATATTTAATATAACATTAACACAAAATATTAAAACTAGAACTACCAAATTTTGAAATTGAAATCTTCATAAAAGTTTTAATCTTTAACGGATTTGTACGACATTTTTTGACAATTGTTTTTTAAAGTGGTTTTACTTTCTGAAAAAAATCATTTTCTTAAATGTTAACAATGTTTACCTAGAACTAACAATGGTACAAATTCGTATCAGTTGAGTTTTCGTATTAAATAAATTGATACAAAATCATTTGAAACAGTATCTTTTTTATTTCAGTTTAAACCTGGATAAGTAAGACTTCAAGGGACCAGATTTTTTTTTTCTCGTTTATAGAGGTTTTCCACTTATCGAGGTTTGACTGTACATGATCTTGAGATGTTACCAGAATCTAAAATAAATCATTTAATTATTTATAATAGAGATAATGAATTTGTGCTCTTTTTAATTTGATACTATTTTAATTTGAAAAAATAAAAATTCATTTTTTTCAAAAGTTGTAGTTCGTGTTCTCTCACAGAGTGAATAGTCCCTTTTTAAAAAATTGAAAGTATAAAAACAATTGTAAATCGGTTTCATACAAGATAAATAAAATAAATAAACACATTTTTAATAAAGTGAATACGAATTATTAAATTTCTAACTTCAAATTTCACTTTAATAAAAGTTGATTTAACTTTTGACAAATCGAAAAACGAGTTCACATCTCAAAAAAGTAAAATTTTCACTTTTTCAAATTTAGAGAGTACACATAATGTAATAATTTTCACATAACAGGAATAATTAACAATTCATTTATGATATTATTCACTTCAAATAAATTTAACGTCAATTTTATTATAATGATGTTTGGATTTTCGAACAAATTTTTTTTCAATACTTGACTTGTCGAGTCAACTTGTCAAAGATAAGACAAATTTGTACTATTGGTAGTTCTAAAGTTGCAGAATTTTTGGTAGTTTTAGTGTTAAAATTAAAGTAAGCAAAAAAATTGAATGAAAATTATTTTACCATCAGTATTTGCTGTGTGAGATAAAAATGTTATCCAAGCAAAAAGAATACACCAACCAATAGGTGCAAATGCATTATATGCAGCAGCATGAATGGGATTGTAAACATAATTAATTGAACCCATTCCTGCTGGTCCAAAAAAAGCTGCAAACCACGCAATACTGCTCAGAATCCATCCAAAGTAAATCGTAGTCTAAAAAAATTGTATAAGTAGAAAAAGAAATAACCGATAACAATTTAAACATTGATTTTCTTGTCGATTTTTTATTTATTTTTGCTTACATTTTTCTGAATAGATAATATCAATTTTTTTAAAGTTTCCAAAAAATTTAATAATTTATAGTTACGGTATTATAAAATATCATGCTTTGGTAAGTAAAAGAGAACAAAAATAGTAACTATAAATCACAGCTAAAAAAGTTAAAAGTTGCAAAAGTTAAAACACAGTATCTTTCAAATATTGTACCGAAGAAAAAAGTTGGTCAGTCGCAAATTTTTCGAAATTGAGATTTCGATACTGTTTAATTCGTTCGAGAAGTTTGTTAATATGTAGAACACTTTTTTAAAAAGTTATTAACGTTTCTTTTCAGAGAAAATAGCAAAATAATTTGAATTATAAGGTTAATTTTGTATATTTTAATACATAATTTATTCTTACGAAAATATTTTATAATAATTTTTAGTACTTTATTTATTGTATAATCCTTGGACCAACTTTGAAGAATGTAGCCTAAGAAAATACCCATTATGTACACAGTTAAACGATGAGTGGGTAAAATATAAGATAGATTTGCTGTATCAAAAAGCTGGCGTATTCTATAAAACAAGATTTCTCATAAAATTAAAGATTTATGAAGAAGATAATTAAGACAATAGTTGATAAACTTATACTTACGAAGTGCCGAAGTAAACATAATTGTTTAAATTTTTATTGTAAGTTACGTAAAAACGAAGTCCGGTAGAAAAAGCTGCAATTGCTGCTAAACCGCAAATACCAGCTCTTGGATTTTTATGCATAAAAATAATTAACATTGGAGATAAAATAAAAAGCTGTGTATCAATACCTACATGATGTGTATGAGTCAAACACTGTAACAACAAAGTTTATTATTATTTTTAAATGTAGACTTTTAAATTAAATTCAAAATTTTTTATTTAATAATAAGTATTTGTCTCTTAAAACTTATTCTGTATTTTAGCATTAAGAAAATCATTTTTCCAAAGAGTTATCCAAAACAGTTCAAACCCATTTTATAAAAAACAAAATTATATCAATTTAGAATTATTTGATTGGTATTATTGAAAACAAATAATTTTAATTTGTTGAAGTAATTTTAAATTTTCGAAACACCTTATACACATATAGTTCTTGAAATAATATTTTTTATATTTGAAAAAAAACATGTTCATACCATATTTTCAAATCCAAAATAATTATGAATAAAAAGAAAATTTCTCCACCAAGTTTCTTTACAGATTTCAGCGTGATGAGTAACCACTAAATTCCATTGTGGTCCGGATCCTATGTAAGGCATAATATGTGTACAAAATAATATCAAAGCGCCTAATGTTGGTAACAACCTATAAATAATCAATGATAGCTATTTATTTTCAATTGAAATTTAATAATTTAAAAAAATAAAATAATTTAAAAAAGAAAAAAATTGTTAAACTAACAATTATTTTTGTTGAATTTATTTAAAAACCTTCAGCATCTAACTGAAACATCAACATTTCAGGATTTTTCGTAAAAACCGAACAAGAGGACTCTTTAATTTCTTAAATATTTTAATACATTTTTCTATTTGTTCTTTTACATATTTTAATTTGCCATGAAACTCTTTAAATTTAATTAACTTCAAGTTTAAGTTTACAATCTAATTTTCTAGGATTAGGTAAACATTTTGAAAGTTATAGCTCTACGCTGGGAGAAATGGACTGTTAAAATAGCAGTCTTGACTGTTACTATTACGACGCGTATTCCCAGTTAACTTATTTTTCACTTTTTGAAAAGTGAAATTCACTCAACAAAAAGTGAAAATGTACTTTTTTAATAAGTGAATATTTACTTATTAAAAAATTGCTTTTTCAAAAAGTTCAAATTCACTTATTGGAAGTGGACGACTTTGGACTTTTTCAAAAAGTGAATTTTCACTCACAGAAAATGAAATCCACTTTTTCAAATTTGATGAGATATGATTAAGAAAATTTGCTTTCCAATATTGATTTTATTTGATAGAAATAACATTCTTACCTTAGTAATCTTGAAATATATTCATTAAAGATGTTTAATTTGCCGGTTTTATTAAGCTTTCCCACAAAAGAATAACTTGTTAACAGTCCCGAAAGCATGATAAATGGGTCAGTGTAAAGACTAGCAGCACGGCCAATAACAGTCCAAGGTTTGCCAAGACACTGCCATTATTAAAATTAATTTTACAAAACATTTACTTTTTAAGTGTCTTTAAGAATTCAGTTTTAATGTTCATGTTTAATTTTTAAATGACTATTATAAAATAAAAACCTTATGGTAATGGAAAAATATAGTACGAAAACAAGTCTCAAAAAAGAAGTTTAGGATAAAGTTGTAGAATTTTGTTTCAAAATATGATTCAGTTTCATCAAATAGTAATTTTGAATCAAGATATCACTTTTTTATTATTGGAGTAACAGCACACCAAAAACAAATGTCTTAAAAAGAAGACAAGTTTTAAAAATGAATCTAGCTTAATTTAAAAATGTTTCTTTCATTTTTCAGGCACTAATTTTTGTCCACTTTTAAGACATTTGTTTTTGCTGTGCGCTGAATTCTGAAAAGAACGTGTTGTAAACAATTAAATAAAAAGTTTAATTATTATAAATTAAAGAGTGATTAATATTTTAAGAAATCTTATATATATTCTGTGGTTGACAGGAAAAAACATTTAAGTCCATTGACAAATTTTTCAAGATATTCTTATTTAAATGTTCAAAATTGTATACTGAACAAAATTTAGTAATTTACATGATAATTTTATGTAATTTAAAATGTATTACTTTTATTCATATAAACTACTTTAATTGAATAAAAAGTTCATATTATTCCTTTTATTTTAATTTTAATATGAAATTAAGTTATTTTGTAGGTAAATCTGGACTTAAGTGAAAATGTATTTGAAAATACATTCTTGTTTTCAATAAATAAAATGTACATTATTGTTTATCAAAAGACTGTCACTTGTTTATTAATAAATGTCAAGATTATTTAACCATTTAAATTGAATTTTGATTAATAACTCATATGTATAAGGTTATTTCATTGTGTGCAAA
>JABFPM010004222.1:0-12998 GCA_022817325.1 Idris sp. 1 HC-2018 | reverse complement strand
CATTTATTATTGTAAATGATATAGAACAACTGCTAGTAATTTTTAAGTGAAAATATTATACAAAATACGGTTTAAATACAATAACTAATATTTATGAAATATAGAGTTTCAATTTGCCATACTTTGTACTCAGTCAAATACCGTTCTCTAAGCAGAAGAACATACGTTATACTAATGAAAAACAATGTGGATGAAATACACTGTTTTTACTGTGACAGCTCGGTAAATTTTTATGAAATATATGAAAAACTGTCAGCTGACTTGACGACTGACGTCCTGCATATTTTTGAAAGATACTTGAACCAATCAAACTTCACGTCTATATAAATATACCTATAAATGAAATCGAATAATGTGCCCGATGAACGAAAAAATGGTTTCATTTAAAATCAATGTTGATTTTGCGTTGAATTTAATGTTTCGTGAATTTTACTTGGATGCATTAAATACATTTTATAAAATGAAAATAAAAACAAATGTTTAAAATCATAAATACGGTATTTCATTTTTCACATTTATCATTTTTAATTCACTCGAAAAAAAGAATTTCATATAATACTCACAAGAATATTAACAAATTAAATCTGTGGCTTCCGGTAATAACCAAATATGTGACATTTTCGGAAAAATTAAGATATTTTGAGAAAATGTAGCGTTGATTGAGTACTTTCAGATGCAATAATGATTAAGATCAATTTTCAATTATATATTTTACAATAACTGTTAAAAATATTACTATAAAAAGAAAAAAATGTAATAATCAGGTATGCCCTATACCTGCAATAAAAATATAAACTTAATTCTTTATTCTTTAATTGATTTAATAAAAATCTTTTCGTTAAGTTTCATCAAGATCTAGGTAAGTGCAAACTTTAAATAGTTAAAAAAAAGTTATTTTTTTGATTAAAAACATAAAATTAAATTTGAAACTTAAATTAATTTTTCTCAGTTTTATTAAAATATTTCTTACCTGGTTATTAAAGGAACCCACAGAAATAAATAAAATGTTTTTGCTTGTAAAACTTAAATTGTCAATGCTTTTTTACAAATATGAACACAAAATTAAATATTTTAATCAAAATTATAGTGATAAGTAAAATATATGTGGTTAAAAGTCCAACTTCATGCTTCCCTTACAATTTAACTCTTTTAAAATACACTTCTTGTAATATTATGAAATTAATTTCAACTAAGTAATCCACTACATTAAAATCACCCTTTTTACTTTACATACTATATTTTTAAATATTACAAAGTTTTTTTTAAACTTTCATACCATTATTTGTATATTCCACTTTTTATCTAAAAAATATTTTTAAAAAAAGAATTCCGATAAAATAGTATAATAAAATGTGGAAATTTCTCGTTTATCTACCTGCAATCTATCGCTAAAGGCATTCATTTTGGTGTTAATGAAAAACGGCGTTAGATGTTGCACCGTGATGCCGTGTTGTGCATACTCGGCTCTTAAACCTTCGGAGAAACTTTTGATATAGACTTTGGTGGCCGCGTAAACTGTCATTAACGGCAGGGGCTGAAACTCCGAGCCGGACGAGATGTTGACTATCGCACCCTTCTGCCTGCTTCGCATTTGATTTACCACGATTCGCGTCATCTGAGTCACCGCACCGATGTTCACATTTATGATATCCCACAGCGTGTCCTCGGAAACTTCCCCCAGGTACATCGGATAATCATAATTCTTGCCGACGTTGTTCACTGCAAAGGAAACACGCCATTTGTTAATGATTTATTCGCATAAATCAATGGACTGTTAAAAAGTCGTTCTTCTTTATCGCACTGCCTCGCTTATTTTTTTTTTCCTCTCTTTTTTTCTCTATGCCAAAGCGCGGCGTGTAATTTATTATTTACCGTACAAGGATTTACATGAGGAAATATTTATCAATCCATTTGTTCCACTTTGAGCTTTTTCATAATCTCTTTAAAGTGACGTTTAAATTCAAGTTTAACGTAAATAAAAGTTTTTTGCTTAGTATTTTGTTTTTAGCAACTTTAATACTTTCAATTAAAAATTAATTTCAGTTTAAAGTTGAAATCATTTAATATTTTGCAGAATACTAATTTTTATGATAGTTATTATTTGATCTTATTCTAGTAATTTATGTAAATATATACAGCGTTAATAAAAGTTTTGTAAAAGTCTAATTGTTTATCTTACAACTGCAATTATTCAATTAATTGCAATTATATGGACAAACAAAGTTTCACAAAATGTTGAAAGATGAATATTTTTAAATTAAATAAACATTAAGATCAAACGATAATTATATAATTTTTTTTATAAAAGCGCATAAAAAAATCTGGAGCTCATCTTCATTTATGTTAATTGCAATAAATTTTTATTCTTTATTAATAAAAATCTTTTTTTTAAGCCAAATTAATTTAATTATTTTATCGTCATCTCAAAACTGAATATAATAAATCGGAAAAGGCTTTTCCGAAAATGAGGTCGTGCTACCTTAAATTGCAAATATTTACCCAAAACTCCGACGGGAATATCTTTCAAGCATTCCTCGATGGTTTTGTAAACGTCCCTGCCTCTGCCAAAGTCGACCTGAAGTAATTTCACGGTGATCTTTGGATGACTTTTCAAGATTTCTTCGCGAGTGTTTTCTAATCTTTGCAAGTTTCTGCTAATTAAGACTAAGTTAAGGCCTCTTGAACCCAATTCTTTTGCGTAAGCTTTGCCGATTCCGTCCGTAGAACCGGTTACCACTGAAATGATTAAGTAATTTCAGTTATTATAATAGATATAAATTTGTTGTATATTAATTTTGTTAGCGTGAAAATTGCTTGCGCAAATCACGCAAAGGAATTTATTTTACATTTTTTGCACAGTTTAATTAATATTATATTGTAAACACGACTTCATGTACAAATTATGTGTTTAATTTATTTATTTTTCAAGAAGATTTCTACATAATTTAGTTTATAAATAATTGTTGGATATTTGTTTTGTTTGTATGCTTACCAGCCCATTCTCCAAATTTTGCTTTCAGATCCACCGGTTTTGCGTCAATTATTGGAATCAAAATTTGCCAAAGAACGACGCATAATCTGCTAATCGGTTCTAACAACAGCCAAACCAGAATCAAGCAGCAAACTGCCCAAAAGGCAAAGTCCAGGAGCATCTTTCTACAATCAATACAAAATTTTAGTCACTAAATAAAAGTACTCTTTTCGTTTATAAGTTATATGTACGTATTTTGTAATAATTGTAAAAACAATTTTATTGTCATTAAAAATTAATGAACTCCAAAAAAACGACTAACTACAAATGATAATTAATAAGAACAGAAGAAAATAATGTTGCAAAATTACACACGTTTTGCTTTTAATTTGAGATAAACTCTTTCCAGTTTCACGCTCTAATTATTACTTTATTGAGATATGTTTTTGTGATAATCGAACTTCACTTCATGATTTCTTGTTTAATTGGCCAGTTAATGAAAAATAAACAATTAAAAATAATAGTTCTACACAAGATTTTTTTGTTTAGCAATATACTTTTTAAAATTCATTTTTGCGGAAAATACAAATTTGTTGAAGACTTTTATTTAGATTGGCTTTAATTTTCCATTGAAATTGGAAGAGGGGAGGGAGAGAGATTTCAGTTGAATCAAAAATTCAGCAATAAAAGAGTTAACAAGTTTGTTGGAAGTCTTCCTGTTTATATTAGGCATTCTATCAGGCAATCCAATCAGCGCTGAATCCAAATGGTAATTTGCAGATCCGATATCTACTATCAAATATCTGTTTTCCAAATTGATAGATAATTCGGAATGACTAATCATGAGTAATTACAGAAATCGATATTATCATCTTTCCAAACTTAAATGAATTAAGTTCATACACACTCTTGTTCAGCTGTACACAAATTTATAAATATATCGTACATTCCATTCTGATATCTTTTTTCAATTCAGTTTTACGATTTTTGAACCTTTCTACAAATATTTCAATGTTGTTTTTTTAAATTAAATTGTAAAAATAAATTGAATTAAAATTTAACAAAAACCGACAGAAGCTGAACTGAAACAAATTCTTCGTGAAATAAATGATACATAAACTTTGCAAAATAATTAATAATTGTGGTAGGTTTTTTTTAAATGCACACATACGATCATTCATTGTTCATAAATTAACTAAACGTGTAATCATGATCAAAAAAAGAAAAGCCATTAAGCTAATTTGAAATTTAAATACATGTTGCAGTTAAAAAAGATGCAGGTTTTCCGTTTTAAATTCAAAATTGCTTTTTGCATAGTCTATAAGTATCGTTGATTGTACCAATCAATGACAATAAACAATTTTTATGCATTATTAATCAATTGATTGGACAAACTACCGTTTAAATTATTCGCTTACCAATTAATAAGAGCACACTGGGCGTTATCCGTCTGATCGGTGCGTATTGTTAATTGATTTTCTCCGTACCTCAAATTCAATGACAGTCAATCTGCTAAAAAACAGACAAAATGAATTCATTTATTCAACAGTTCATCCCTCAAATTGAATTAAAATTTATTTTTTAAATTTCTAAATTCAATTCCAATGGAAAATGAATCTAGCTTTTCACGATGAGTTTCCAAAACTTTCGTGATAACTAAAAATACATCTTCATTTATTTTCAACATCTTTTTTCAACGTTAATACAAAAAGAAGAATAAAAACATTTAATTACATTATTTCCCTAGAGTGTAAACACATAGTAGATCAAAAAAAATGTAATACAAATTTTAATTTAAATTATTTTAATGATTTGTACAAAGAAATGAAAACAATTAAACATTTAACAAAACAAAAATGAAACAAGATCGTTTGGCTTAGTTTACAAGCATTCGGGGGCAGATTTTGCATTTAAATACAATTTTTTGCAAATTTCACTTGCTTTTCTCGACTTTATATTGCGATCCGATGATTATCTCGCGATTTACGGCGTGGCCACGCGCGTTTCCGAAATACCTCTTTTTATATCACGGCAATATATACGTCTTTCAGTAAACTGAATACAATCTCCTTTAACACTCGTCTGGAGAACAAAATTCAGTTAATAATAAAGAAAAATATTACCTTGTGCTGAATTTAAGCTGATTTGAAATAAAAATTATATCAACTTTTTTCAACCAAATAAAATTATTTTCATGCTCATTTCGCAACGATATAACTTGAACTAGCTCGATTAATTTTTCAATTTTAATCGCAAATAAAATTGCATAACTCCAAAAAAAAATGCTAATCGTTTTTTTTAACTGCCATTTATTGAAAAGATTAAAGACCAACAATTATATAATATAACGCATGATGTATGTTTACTAATCTTATTTACTAAATTTGATTACTATCGACAAATAATTATTTCACGAAATAACATTTAATGTTTAAAAAAACACACACACATATTATTCAGCTTTTCTTGTCACAGTTAGTAGAAAGTCAATCTAACTAATTAATTCCCAGTGAAAATAACAAATTCATCGTGTATGCAAATCAACGACAAATGAAGAAATAAATCAAATTTGCAGTTGATTAATAAAAACAATCATAATTAATATTGGCCAATTTTTGTATATCAATATTGTAGAAGCAATATTTACATGCAAATTGATTCTCGTTTCTATTTGAACTAAATAATAACCGAAAAAATTGTCGTTAATAAATAATTAATGCCGTGTCGTGAAGTTCATTGACACTTGACTTTAAAATAAAAGGCTTGAAATTTGAATATGACAGTGAACAGAAAGAAACGAAAGTTAACCGCGTAACAAATGTTTAAAACGTTAATTAAAACGGAAGTACAGCATTAATCGGCCGAGGCTCCAATTACGTTAACGATTGCGCTACAAAAATTGCGCAATCTTTACTATAATTATCAATTTTAAATCGGCTTTGTCGAAACGCGTCGATGCTGAATTATTAATAATATCCTGACCTGGATTTATATGAGATCAAAAATGAAAAATTAAAATTTGTCACGTATATTTTGTCGAAACTAATTTTATAATTCAATGACATATAGCTATATCGATTATGTTATCAGACTCGGGCGTTCCTCAAGTTCGATTTCAATGGTATCGGCAGGTATAAATTATAATAATACAGTACGTTAATTGATTGTAATTACTTAGTGTGTACGAAAATTGATGAATAATTGTTGGAAAATACAAAAAAAGAAGACTGCAATTTTTTATACAACATGATTGAGATCATTATTTTGTAATTGAGTTTTCAAATTGATGTACGTCATTGGGTAATATAAAAAAACCGAAAATTAAGCTGAAAAGTACAAAGTTGCGTTTCATTTTATAAAAGTTTAAATATTAACTTGATGATTTGAGTTTCTGCTTTTGTCTATTTTTACAAGAAAAATCATCCAAAATTTACTTTCAAATACTTTACTTATTTATAGTACAAAAATTGTATTGTTTCAATTGATAAATTTTTGATAAAATTAAATATAAATGTAATTAAAATATATATGTATTCTATTTTATACAAAAATATTGATTTTTATAGAAGAAAGCGATATTCAAATAGAATAAAGTATTATGATAAAGTAAACCTTATTATTTTTGTTATTCCAAAAATTAGATTGAATAAATATCTGATTTCTGTAAAAATAAACGTTTATTTTTTTTAATGTGAAAAAGTTCAGGAATTATACATTTACCTTTGGTTATTACATTAAAATATTATTTTGATGTTAAATACAAATGATTAAGATAATTTTTTTTATAAAACCATCTCTATTTAAATGTGGTTTCACAATAATTATTAGATAAAATTTAGATTGATTGTTTGACATATGGGATACGGTATTTACACATGAAATTAATCATATCTAATGATTACGTCGTTTATTTTATGCAATTTATTCAGAAAGTGTTGCAGTTTTTGCAATTAAGCAGAAAATAATTACTTTCCGCTCAAGTGCAAACAGTGTCATATTCAGAAAAAATTGTCTTTCTCAATTATGAAAACTTGAATATTTTTTTCACTTAAGTATATAATTATTATTGTAACAAAAATTCGTTGTATCTCATAATTATAATATCATTACAATTGAAGCTTTACAGTTATAAAAGTAAATAAAAATTAGAGTACAAAAATGTGATTATGAATATTTTTAATAGCAGCATTAATTAAAAAATTATAAATTAAAAGAACAAAATGTGGATAAAAATATCTCGTTGTTACGTTTCTCATTTTCATGAAAAACTTTAATTTATTTCTACGTGAAAGCATCATTTACAATTTTTAAACATCAACATTATTGAACTAAAAGGATGTTTTTTTGTTTTTGTTTGTTTTTTTAATAAAATTTAATTTTTTGTATTCTTAGACTTTACGATCCATAATTCATTGCAAATGCGAAAGCAAATAATCATAATGTACTATGCACAAAAAGTTTGTTATAATAATTACTATACAAATAATTACAAATGTGATTAACAATAAAGTGAAAGTCAAATGATTTTAAACAGCAAAATTTAGTAAATTTAATCATCCCAATAATTTTTGTTGATTGATTTACATTACAGAATGCAATAATTTTAAATCAAAATTATTATTCACTTGTATAATGAATTTATTATTCAAAATACATAGTTCAACTCATGTTCACCTACAAAGAATATTTTCTTTTTCATTACAAAAATGTAACCATAACTATGTTATAGAATAACTTAAACGCATAAAAGTGCATCGCAATGCAACATACACATAATCGTAAAACTTCTCCCGTCTCTCTTTATTTTCGGTATGCCTTAGCAGCGCAAAGTTCCCCGGTCTTTCGTGCTGTCTCAGTTGCTCCCATCTGTGGACGTCACTGTTTGGCGATTCGCACCGTAGGCAAAAAATAACGAGATCCGCACCACATTGACGCACAAGCCAAACTCAAAAGTCAAGAAGACAAGACACTTTCTCTGTTTTGCTGCTATCGGGATTGCTTCAAGGTGATTTTGCTTGACTCGTCTTACAAGCCAGAAAGAGAGAAAGGGACAGCCGAAGTGGGGACACATTCACGCGCCGGCAACGGCGACTTGAATCACTCAAGTCCCTGACCAAAATTTCCTCTAATTGTGTCAAACTTTTTTCCGCAATTATTCGACTCAGTGGAAAGTATTTAAATTGTTTTTCTGTTCAAATGTATTTTATTTTTGTTAAAAAGAAAAAATGAGTACCTGATGGGGAATTGAACTCAAAGTTGAAAAAAAATTATACTTAATTAAGGTACAAAATATTTTGTAGGGGAACAGTGTACAAAACGGTCTGATAAAGCGGACTACCTTCAAATATCAACAGTTCTGTTCTGTGTCATGTATTGGCACCCCCGACATTGTCTTGACAAATGAAAATAATGATTAACAAAAACGAAATTGACCTTATTATAGTGATTTAATGACAAGAATAAAAAGAAATAACATTTTTAACGATTTTTTAGCATTTTTTAAAACTGTATCATTTTTTATCGTGAATTAATAAAAACCATGTTAACACATTTTATTACTCCCCATCTAAATTAATGCAGTATAAAGTACATTTTTACTTATTAACATTTATTGTTATACCGTAAAAAGATACAAATAATTCGCCATTAGTAAAAATTGAGGATTGCTACTAAAACGAACCACCAGATGTTATTTTTTAGATTATCATCATTTTTTGCACCATTTGAGATCAGTAAAAATACATTTTTATGTATTTTCAATGTTTTTCGATATATATAATACAAGCTCTGAAAAAAATTAAAATTAAACTTAATTTTTTAAAAAATCTTTTTTTTTAAACTATTTTCAATGTATTAATTTCAATCTATTTTTGCTATTGAAATAATATAGCCAGACAATTTTTTCTAATAAAATATTGTTCAGTTAATGCAAATATTATACAATTTTGGGTACTTATTTGTCAAAATATGTTATTTTAACCGGAGATCCGCTTTATACTACCTTTTTTAAAAAGACAGTTTTTATCATGTTTTTGCAAACTTAATTTATCATTTCAACTTGAATATAAAATAAACTTTAATCATACACATTTTGTAGAGAACTGTCCAAGTAACAATCTACACAATTTTTTAAATCGTTTATCTTCACATAACTTAGTGTAAGGTAGTGAAATTCTTAAGTACTCCGCTTTGGGTGCCTCTCCCATATTCTTTTATATGGGTCATTCCATCTTGAGTGAGCCAATCCCTAAAAAAATTTTTGAACTGTCAAATTAAAACTTGAATATCAAAATTAATATGTAAGGAAATATAGGATTTTATTAGATAAATTAAAAGTATTTGAAATATAAAATACGACGTATAAGTTGTTTTTATTAAAATTCATCAATTGGATGAAATAATGAAAATAAAATTGGAAATTATTTTTCGTTTAATAAGACCGGACGAATTTGAATAAAACATACCTCAAAATATTGTTTAAAATCTTAACTTCGCAATGTGGCTAAATTTCAGAATAAAACCATTTGTTTTGGTTAAAAGATTTCTTAACTTTAATAAAAACCTTTTTGATTATAAACTACAATCGAAAAACGAAACGACTTGGACAGTTCTTGCTCTTCTACGCAGATTTTAATATAAGATAAAAATAACATATGAGCAATTCTCCCGCTATTTTTCTTTTAACCATAAAAAATGAAAAATTTCTAGCTGAGGGGACACCTTTAGAACCATCTTTTTCTAATTTTTTGACTTCTAAAATAAGTAAAAAATAGTGGAACCCTTAACAATTTTAAGGGTGATCCCTTTAATACGCTATCAAAAGCAACTTTATATGGGCAATTCTCTAGAACTTTTAACTTTCAACTTGCCAAATTTTTTAAAAAAAAGTTTTAGTACATCTTAGTTTTATCATAATTATCATTTATTACTTTAAAATGAATAATATAAAGTCGAACAGTGATAAATTACACGCGCGTAAATTTAAATTAATATTTAATAGTAAAAACATACGTAAATATTACGTTTTTGACAGCTTTTCTGTTTTAATGTCAAAGACGTAACATTTTGAAACGATCTTTCAATTATTTAAATAGTTTGTAAAATATATTTAGATTTTATTGCACGCGCATATATTTTATTACATAAAGATACTGTGCAATTCATCCAGAAGTATTAAAGTATTTTTTGATGATAAATATTTTCAATTACAAAATATATTACGTCTTTGACATCAAAACTCAGAGACACATTTTGATAATTTTTTTAGCTTACATAATAAATGTGCATCATTTGTATTGTGCTTATTGTATTTGTTAAAGTTAAAAGTAATGTTTAATACTTTTTTAAATGCAGTTTAACTCTGTGCTTATACATTAAAAAAGAAAATGTTTCTGCATAACCTGAATAGACATGTCAAAAACGTAATAATTCGAACTTGGGATTGTGAAATATTTTCAAACAATAATTCTTATAAACTTATAAATACTTACAAAATGTAAAACTATAATAACTTGAAGTGTGCAAATCATAAAAACTAAAATCTTCAATTTAATAATCCACAAAATCGAAGTGAAATACGAGCGACAGGTAGGTTAAAAGTTCTAGAGATTTGCCCATATAGGTATAATTTCATTGTAACAGTGAACAAAAAATTAAACAAATTTCGATCCAATCAAAATTTACAGGATGATACTTAACATTGTTAATTAAATAAATGAAAAAAACCGCTAAAGAAAAATATATGTAGAATTTCTTATCTCTTAAACAAAATATTATTTTATTTTAAAAATGTGTCATCTTGTAGTAAAGACTTTAAACAATATTTTGAGGTATGTTTTGTTATAATTAATAATTAAACTAAAATATAATTTCAATTTAATTTTCATTTTTTCACCAAGTTAATAAATTTTATGTTAAAAATAAATTATTATTAAGACATATATTTCATTGCATAATAATTTTAATAGTATTTAAGTTTTAATAAGACATTTTAAAAGTATTGTGTTTTCGGGGGTGGCCTTATTGACATAAAATGTCCTACACATAATTGCATTTAAGTAGGTGTAATAATTTTTTTTGAAGATGCATTTTTAAATAAAATCGCATGAATCCTTCAAATAAATAATTGCAATTATACCACAATGGTATGAAACAAGCATCACTCATGCAAACGAACTACCTTATAGTTGCGGTTGACAATTTCTGTGACGGATCCACACGGTTGCGGTATTGCAGTGCGGTAACAACAGATATGAAAATCATACGTGGTATTTCAATGGAATTATAAATTGAATCTTTTTATTAATACCGTGGGAAACTTTATGCCAATGGCTATTTTTTCCAATTTATTTTTCTATTCATTTTTCAATCATTTGGTAATAATGTTTCTAACTTTTGAATAAAAAAAACTTTTATATAAAAATTACCGATAAAATTAATCGGCTTGATTAAAAAAATCTTTATTACGATATCCGCAAAACAAAACCATTTTTCTATACTTTTGGGGTTATTTATATTAATTTTTTCAATTTTTTTTCTTATTGTTATTATTATTTAATCTATCTCAATCATATCTCAATTTAATATGACATAAATCAACTTTTCATACTCTATTTTTCTTAGTTCAAGTTATGAAAGAAACGTTTTGCTTGATTAACTACTAGTTCTAGTGTTGCGGTGTAAGAAATTTGAAGACTTGATCTAAATAAATGAAACAGATTTAACATTGGCTTTGGGAAAATTGATACAGTTTATTTTACAATATTTCATTTACTAGATTCTAAACCTTAAACATTAAAAATAGTAGTTTTCAATAAAATACAAAACTGTGAAAATTGTATGCAAATTTTCCAAAAATTAATTTGTCAAAACTTGTTTCAAAAGTTAATAATGAGTAATAATAAAACAAAAATAGACAGCCAACATGATCCCGCAGAACAGAAAATAATGGCAAATTTTAATATTCACTGCTCTTCACTCTATAAACTTGTGTCTTCATTATATAACCAGTACATACGATTTAATTTCTTGCAGCAATTATCCACACCAAGTTAATTTGAATTGCAGTTGCAAATGAAAAGAAAAAAATTTAGAAAAAAGAAACATTTTTTGCTCCAAAATGTATTATTAATTAATTTCAATTCATTATTTAATATAATCAATTAGTTTTAACTAATATACAAAAACACTTTTTTCAATACTTAATTATTATTGTAATTAACATTTTGCAAATTGTATAATTCAAATTTACTTTTTGTAATATAAAATAATTAGTTTTTTAAGAAGTAATTTTTTCTGCAATTTAAATCAAAAAATAAAATATTCTTGTAATCCAAAAATGAATTTGATTTTAAATAAAAAAAAACTTATTTCTAAGGCAAAACAAATGCTGGGACCGAATTTCATCTGCGAGCAGTTGGCAGCACTTGCTAAAAGGCCCAGAGCCCTTGATTCTGCAAGTTCAGGACCCAAGTATATTAACATCACTCGAGTTTCGTAACTCGCCAATCCGGGGTTTAATTTGTGAGCAGACGCCCACACCTGTCATCTCAAAAGTTGCGGTCCAAACATTCAGGCCCGAATGGGCCTCAACTAGTCGTCGATCTTAGATGATCGTTGCAGCTTCTTCTAAGCATGTGGTAAACTCCTCGGCCTCTTTTTTTCGTCAATAAATCCGTTACTTGTGAAAGGCATGGACTAAATATTTATCAAGTTTTTTTTCTTCTGAATTTCAGTCGCAAGATGACATTTATCGCGCATTTACATAAATTATTTAACTGCAGTTGTCACGAAATTGTTATTTTTTAAAATTTATAACTCTGTGTAAACTTTATTTTATATAGTATTATTGTTTTTAGTTGCATCAAACTGTTTGCAATTTGTGCTGACTTTTTAATTGTCTAAGTTATTTTTGTTTTCAAGTTGTACGGCATTATAGAACGTTGTTTCTCGACTTGTTGGCCCCTATGGACTTTGTCATAAAGTTTAACTTAACACACTGGTAAGATATATATACATATACATACAT
>JABFPM010004221.1:0-13001 GCA_022817325.1 Idris sp. 1 HC-2018 | reverse complement strand
AAGAAGGTACTGAAATATGGAGGTGTGTCAATAACAATTTTTCTGCAAAATTCAAACGCCTGAACAGTATGATAAATGTTAATGAATCTGAGTTTAATCACAGCCATGATCCCGATAAAAATTTGAATAGGCAAGCTGTTTTGCACCCATGCAAAAGTGAGCATGGACAGTCCTAAGTCTGTAAAAAGTGAGAAGGCAAATGCTACATTAAAAATATTCTTAAAGAACATTCTCAATGAGTGTTTAGTGTTGGAGCAACTTACATTATCTTTATCTTAATGAGTTTTTCGTGTTGGAGCAACATACACTATTTTTATCTTAATGAGTTTTTCATCTCGGAGCAACTTACACTATCTTTATCTTAATGAGTTTTCCAGCCTTATCATTTTTGGAGCAACTTACATGTAGCCGTTAAAACTTGACGCTCGCGCGATTCTTAAAGAACGAGTAAAGATAACAACGCCAATTATAAATCCGGTCCAGGTCAGTCATTTGCATTATGAGATAAGATTATTCATCTGACGGCTTAATTTATTTGGGATAAAGAAGAAGATTTAGTTCATACCAACTTAATTCATTTGCTGATATCTCACTTTGAAAGCACGTCCAACCATCTTAAAAATATGTTTTAAATTATTCGAAAAGATTTTCTGTGTATCTATATCATCACTGCAATACAAACTTGATTTAAATTAAAGAAATGAATTCTTGCACAGAATTTTTATAATGTTGTTATCAAAAACTCAGAAATCTTTAAAATGAATTTGCGATTACAGATTTAATTGATATTTTGTCATAATTCTCATAAAAAAGGAATGTGAAAAAATAAAGAAAAATAATAATATAAAATTTATTTTGGATAACATTAATTGCAAATACAGTATTTATAACATAAAATCTCATTTTACATAATAAAACAAAATAATTATATTAAAAAAAGATATTTAAATTTGTATCAATATTAACTTACGTAATATTCGAATTAAATTTAATTTACATTCAATTCATATGTAATTTGATACTTATGTTTACATATAGAACAAATTGAAAAACGCATTTATACTCGAAAACACTTTTCGAGTAAATATTTGCATTATAACAATTGCGAAAATTTACTTGGCATAAATAATTTTAAATCGTATCAATTTATTTACAAATTAAACATTTAACACTCCAGTAATTTTACTTTTCATTATTTATATTTTTTAATCTAAAAATATATAAATGACTTTACTTATATAAGAACACGGTGCCGATATAAATGCACGATTTTTAATTTTACTTATAAGAGCACAGTGCTGACATAAATGCGTGAGAAAAATTCGGATGAAGTCCTCTACTCAGAGGTGTTAAATTAATTTCTTATAATTTTTTGATAATAATTTTATTTTAAAAATAAGACTTTTTTTTTTAATTTTACTTAAAAAATCCCTAAATCTAAAAAAAATGATTTTTTAAATAATTTCTAATAAATTTGATTAATTTAATTAATGACATTCTAAAAAAAAACATTCAGTTTCAAGACATTGTATTTTATAAAAATATAAAAATTATGTTCAGAAAAGATGTGAAATCATACCAGGAATCAAGATCAAATTTCAATAAAAATAATTTATATATAATAATTATTTCAGATTCCTCGAACTTAGGAGATTGTATTGTTATTTTAAAAACCGTTCCTAGTAAGAATTCAAACATAATCTCCAAAACATAAGAATAATGGTTGCATAATAGGACTTGAAGAAGGACGTGTCGCCATGGATTATGTCAAATGCATTTAATTAAGAATTTTAGATCTAGAATTATTTTTATGTTTCACTTATTTTATGTGTATTGTTTTATAAAATCAGTATACATTTTTGAATTTTATTCATGAAATTTATTTGATATTAAAACTAATAAAGTTTTAATTTATTCATGTGTACGATATTTGGCAAGTACAAGTTATAATTGACAAAAATAAATCATTTTATTTGATCTTGGCTCCTGGTATGATTTCACATCTTTTATGAACACAATTTTAATATTTTTATAAAATAAAATGTCTTGAAACTGATTTTTTTTTATTTCATTAATTAAATTAATCAAATTTATTAGAAATTATTTAAAAAATAATTTTTTATATAGATTTAGAGATTTTTTAAAGTAAAATTAAAAAAAACTTAAAGTCTTATTTTTAAAATAAAATTATTATCAGAAAATTATTAGAATTATAATACAGATTAATTGCTGTATAATTAACCCGTGTAAATTATTTACAAATAATATTAAATGTCAAATTATTTGTATGAAATGTTGGCTAACATTTATTATATCATCATATCATTAATTTCACATTCACAATCGTGCGGATAGTTTCATCTGCAGATATTTTACGCTTCTTTGGTTTATAACAAATAATTGATTCTTATCAGTGGAGATAGTTTATTGTTAGCAATTATCAAATGATATATGAGGATTTCAAAAATATTATAAATAATTCTTTAAACTGTTTTCAATAAAATGTTTATATATATTAAAATATATTATAAAATACAATTGACATTTTATATCGTAGTAAGTTATTTGCGACAAACTCCATACTATTGTTTTATTTTTTATTTATATTTAAGTTTAAATTCTACAATGACATTTGAAAAGCTTTTAAAACTTGTTTTTATTTATTTATACGATGATGATAATTTTCTAGTACCATTTATCGCTAGAAAAGTATTTAGTGTCAACACGTATACTGTTATGTGAAACACATTTTTACTTCGATAAAGCTAGTAAATTATGTATCATTATGTTTGCATTAATTGCAAATTAAACTTAATTACTTCAACGTATATTGAAAATAATCAGACAATACAAGCTCATTATTTATAACAGCAGAATAAAACTTAAAAAACTGTATGATTATAACACGTATGCATCATTCTAATAAAATTGATTGTATTACTTATTTTTCAGATTAAATAAATGTATAATGTATGATAACATTTGCAGTTGTGAATATGTTTTATTTTTAACAAACTTAAAATTATGTAAAGCAAATGTGAAGGTTTTCAATGTTTTATTTCAAGTATAATAAATCTTCAAATGAACAAAATTTTACTCTTTACGTGCAGTGAATTATGTATATTATTCTTTCAAAAAAAAAAAAAAATGTTTCTTTAATATAATTTTTAATTATGCCATCAATTTTGATAGAGTTTTGAGTAGAAAAGAATTGAATTTCCAAAAAGTCAGATTTATTTTAATTCTCATAACAAAAACAAGTGCCTTATTTAAAGACACTTTTATCATTGAAGGCAGTAAAAATGACTCAAAACAACCATTTGAGTCACTTTTAATGCATTAAATAGTAAAAATAACTTAAAAGAAGACACTTGATTTTGTAGTATAGGTATTTTTGAAAGCCTTTTGTTTTCAGCTGTCTTAAATCAGCATCATTTAATTTTAATTAAGGAGATTCTTTTGACATATTAGTAAATATTCTACATATGTAAAAAATTTAAAATAGTTTCGTTATGCAATGAAAAAATTAACTAATTCTTACACAATTTCTGCCCACCTTGTTGATAAATAGTTTAAATAATAAAACTGGTCATTTAACATGGTCTCTTGTGAACTTGCGTATTTCATTCAGTGCGTTTTTGTTGGACTTTGCAAAATTAACTAGCCATCCATTTTCAATGGGCTAGTTAATTTTTGCTAGTTAATTTTTTCAGAAAAAAGTCAAACGAAAACGCACCCATTCAAGAAGAAGTCAAGAACAAAATGTTTTATAAATTTAATTCTTTGTGTAATATTAACAAATATATTCAAGAATCACATGCATTAACCTGAAAAAGATTTACCAAATATTTGAATTATTATCTTTAATTAAAAATTCAGTTTTAACGTTATTTTAATGTAATATTTCAAAATGTCCTGTATCTCTATTATTATAACATTTTATATGAATATATGTACTTTTACTTAAGTAATGTAAATTATAGTAAAACGGAGTTGCAGCTGCGTGTTATAAAGGTTATAGAGGTACCCAGAAATCCAAATTTAGTTAATTTATGTTCAGTTCCTATATATCAATCATAATTAAACAATCACATTCCAACTTATCTTGCAAAGTACCTTGTATTTAAAACGATTTACTTCCCATTAACGAGTCACATTAAATGTTTATTGTTTTGCTAGCAGAGTTCAATACTCGAAATTTTTATGAGCAAAATTGATCCAAGCAATAAATAAAACTGTAATCCTTGTTCTCAAATGGATTAATGTTTTTTCGATTGCTTGGCCACAGCAAAGTGTGCGATATCATAATAAATTTGTCACACGATAAAATGCACTTCGAAGGCAGCTAGTTTATTTTCGCTCTCCATTTGTCCCATATTGGGCAACGCTCGCGGCAGAACATAATACGCGTACACACGCGAATGCAAAATCGTTGGGCTATCTCGCGGGAGTAACAATGGCAGCCTCGCAGCGAATCATGTTACCAGTGGAGCCCATACGCGAGATAATTGTCACATTACTCCGCTGAGAATTCAATTAAATCGAATTATAGCTCGACGCGGGCGTTAAGCATGCGAAAGTTACCTGCGGAATGGCGAAAACTATTCCGCTGTATTCCATCTTTGTGTGAGCTTTGATGCTGCATTGCAAACATCACAAATATTTAATGTGTTTCATTCATGAAATATCATATTTTATAATTGTGACAAATTGCTTTATTTCGTGCAATTTTCAATTGAATTATTTTCGATGCCACATATAATCGATTACAAAAGGCCTGTTAGTCATTCTCATTAATACGATTTGCCGCTCAATTGTCCCGTAATTTTAGTCTTTTCTTTGTTACTAACATATAATATCTATAATTAAAGTACTAACGGCAAAATTGTTGCGATTAATATATTAATTTGTTCGATTAGGTTTATTATTTTTCTATTTCAAAATGTATGTAAATTAGTTTAAATAACTTTAGATAATGTCAACAGATCATATATCAGCTGAAAATTGTATATTTTGGCAATAAACATTTAAAATGAACACTTTTATTTGTATATTATAGTTGTAAGAAAGTGTCATAGGAAATGCCAGAAGTTGGCTATTTTTTTTGTATTTGTTGCGCAAAACTTTATTTTATGTTTACATACGCATCAAAAGAATGAACAATTTGTAACTGTCGAAATTCTTAAATTTTTGATTAATTGAAGTTTATTACTTCAATGAATACTTTTTAATTTATGAATTAGTTTATTTGTGGATAATATAATTTATGCAAGTTTCAGTTAATTCTACTGTCTCTGTATCTCATATGTCTTCAATGGGAATACATTATGCCTGTAACCTGTATTTAATATAGATTTTGTAATATAGTGGGAAATTGTTGTATGATTCATAATAAATAATAAAATAGTTAAAATGATAATAATAACTTCAACGTTTCGCTTTTGAATTTTTACTATAATTATTAACACATCAAAATATTAAATTTAAAAGAATCAACTTCACGCTTGTGACTGTAATATATAATTTCTTTCATTCACATATTTATACCATCAGTTATGATTATATTTTTCCTGCACAAGAAAATCTATTTCATGGTCTGGTTGACGAGACATAGTCTTCAAAATAGAAAATATATTCACCGTGTTATTGCATAAAGAATAGTCAATTTTGCAATTTTATTTCATTTTGAATAATCCCTCAAAGTGATTATTCGAGGGTTAATGCGATTTGACGTTGAAAAATATAAATTATTTTATTTTGACTTTTAATGAAAGAGCGCCACAATATATATGAAGTTTTTTTTATTAAAACCAATCGTATAACTTGGCAATAAGATTAATTTCATAAACATAATTTAGCTAATTAATAAACAATTAAAGTATTTAGATTAAAGTGTTAGATTAGCATTCAAAATAAAATATTTGTCTAATTAGTTCTGAAATTACGAAATAATATAACAAAAAGATATTTAACTTAACTTTAAATTAAATTTTTTTTTTCTTAAAATTGTTTACAATCATACAATCTTTTATCGCTAAATGTATTCTTTTGGGAATTAACTACTAATGTATTGAATATTCTCTGCAAAAAAGTGTTATGATTCAATAACTGTTTTGACCGAAGATTGTAAAATGTCGAACCGATTGAAGCATCAATCGTTACTTTGCTTTTAGAAATGTGTTTACTTCAAAAACTTCTAACAAATCTCGCTTTACACAACATTTGTATACATCACAAATAGTTGGTGATTTCGGGCTTTTGCATGCTCCTGATTTAAAGTTTAACTTTTCTTAACAATTTGTTTGTATGTACTACTTAAATTATCTATAATGCAAATTATTCCATTAACAAATAGTTACGTGTTCTCCACTTTAAATAAAATAATCATTTAAACTTGTAACTTATTTGTTTCAATTTAACAAATTTAAAAGTGAGTTTTGCAAATAGTTTTGGCAATTTTAATAGTTTTTCAGTTTAAAAACCTTAAGGAAAACTGTTTATCATTAATTTAAAACTATAAAAACATGCTCACTGTGTTGCAGAAAATATATTTAAATGCTTTCTGTACTTTACATGAAAAATATTGTACATATCATAAGCTCGTTTTAACATATCAACATCTAATGCCCTTGAAAATACTGATATCTTATCGAAGATTTTGGCATTTCAATATTTTTACACAAGGAAGAAATTGAATAATAAGTGGAAGGTTTTATGGAACATGAAATTAAATGTTAAATAAAAAATTAATTTAAATTATAATCGTCAACAGTACCAGTATTGTGCAATCAAATTCAAAGCAGTGAAAAGACGAATTTTATGCAACAAAATTAATTAGTATTTTGTTTAACTTCGACAGTGTTGGAATCATTCAGCTCTCAATAAAGAGAATAAATATAAATAACATTTATTTCTTATGCTAAATCAGTGTTTTGTGTTTATTAATGAATAATGGTAAACAAATTTGAGTTTTATTGTTTTCTTTCGATTGAATTTATACTTTATATCTACTCTTTCTCAAAACTAAAAATAGAGTTTTCAATCAGTCTCTGCAGTTATTAAATTGTGTAAACTTTATATATCAAAGTTGCTAAACCTAAATCAATTAGAGATTAAATATACATAATTCATTATATATTGAAAAATTTTAAACGTGAACACATAATGGTGAATAATATTCGACAGCAGTATGTCATTTCTTCCATTATTTGAACATTATCCATCGAATTATGTTTTCATTTTTATTCAAACTTTTTGGCTATACAATTTTCAGACCAATCAAATCTAGTCTAACAATGGGAGAAATGAATTGTCAAAATAGCAATCTTGACTGTTACTATTACGGCGCGAAACATAAGTTTCTATTATACAAAAAACATTCGATTTAAAAATAGAAGTCAGTTGATTGAATAATAGCATAATACGTTTAATACTTTTATATTACGCTTAACTATTTAAATTTAACATATTTCATCATACAAATTAACAAAAAGATTTCTTGCAGATAATGTCATGACTTTTTTTAATTTAAACTTAAAAAACAATTTTTTTAACCAAAATATATTTTGTTTACGTTTAAATAGTGATATTTAAATTTTTTTATTAAATTAATTTACTTACATATATTAACATTGAAATTGGTATGTATTTGTTTTACAGTCCATGAATCGAAGAAACTTACAGTCCGCGCCGTAATAGTAACGATCAAGACTGCTATTTTCACAGTCCATTTCTTTCAGTGATTGAGTTATATTTCATATAACGCATATTCAGCTGTGTCAATCATACTTAAATTAAAACATAAATATATGTAATTGTAAACCATCATTTATTTAATGATAATTGACGTGTAAAATGAATATATACAAATAAATTTATTTACTTTTTAAGGTCATATGTTTGCAGACGAATGTTAAATAAGAGATTTGCCCGAATCTAAAGTTAGTTTGCTGTTTTCTAAGTGATATACTATATGTGTGAAAAATTCAAAATGAGCAATAATTTCAGTTCTAATCGTATTTTTCAGATGAAATTTGTAATTTTGTTTTTGATAAACAGCGCTGCAATTGCCACCTTTGCCAACGCATTACCAAACATAAATAATCTAGAGTTACAAGTAAACACTAATACAAGTTAGTATAATTATGCAATATGAATATATACAGTTCAAATTTAAATTATAATTCATTTTTTTAGATCGTGTTGTCTGTTATTATGGAAGATCTCTTAATGAAAGCAGACCCCCTCGTCTATTAAATGCTTCTGATATTAATACCAATTTATGTACTCACGTTATTTGGTCAAGTGTAATTTTAGAAAGATATGGAGATCTATCGACGTTTAAAATCAATATTACAAATGCTTCTTCAATAGTGCAAGAATTTAACAATAAAAAATCGAAAGATGTGAAATCGCTTTTATCTTGGGGAGGATGGAATGAAAACCTACCTATGTACCAAAGGTCAGTTGCATATTTTCCATACTTAATTTCAGTAAAATTAACGTGATCACAAATTTCTTTTATAATTCCTATTTAATAACAGAACGATTCAGTCTACTGAATCTCGTGCCAGTTTGATAAGAAAACTTTTGAAAATATTGTTGGATTATAAATTTGACGGTCTCGATGTTGACTTAAGTTTCAATAATGTTGTTGATGTGGATTTAAATTCACAAATTTTTCTTCTGCGAGAACTTAAGAATCAATTATACAACAACAACTTAATCTTAAGCGTTGCCATTTCTGGTAATGTGAGGATCATAAAGAGATGCTACTGTGTGAAGGATTTGTCTGCATATGCTGATTTGATAAACATAAAAGGTTATGACTTATTAATACCCAATAAATCTTGTAGACTGTTAGCTCCACTGCGGAAAAAAGAAAAAACAAGAACTGTTAATTTGGTAAGTATTTATTTAATTGCATTAGAATGATAAAATAATATATTATGTAATTTATGTATAGGAAGATTCAGTAAAAGCTTTATTACTTCTTGGAGCACCAGCATCTAAATTAATTCTTGGTGTACCAATGGTTGCTCACAGATATGTTTTGGTAAATCCTGAACAAAATTCACCGGGATCAGCTGTGATAAATAAAAAATTAACAATTTCTTATGCCGAAGCTTGCCAACTTTTAAATCGCAGACAATGGACACAGAGATATGATGAAATCGCAGAGGTTGATTGGGCTTATGAAAGCAGAAACTGGATATCATTTCCCTCTGCAAGGTATAAACATAGTACTGATGTGTTATCTAAAATACATTTTAAATAACATTTCATTTGTTTCAGATCCACCAAAGCAAAAGCGAAATTTGCACAACAGTTAAGACTTGGTGGTGTAGCTGCTTGGGGTATTGGTTGGGATGATCATGCCAGTCTTTGTAACTCTAGCTGGCCTTTATTAAGTGCCTTGAACAACGTTCTAGGACCTAGTATTTTTTATGTAAATGGGTTATCTCCGAGATTAATCAGTGACTCAGATTCGGTGAACGTTCCAACACTAATAGACTCACCCAGTTTAAAATTTGGTTCAATTTTAAATCATTCTCAAATCGTACTGACGGAAGAAGAGAAACTTAAAGTTATGAATTTAATCACAATAACACCGAAACCATTAACTTCCATTTTAATTAAACATACTGTTCGACCTAAGCAGTATAATATCACTGACATTTTGCTTCCGCCAATAGACTTAAATCAACCAAGTTGTAATTTTCCCTTAGACGATGACGACGATGACGATGAGAGTTTTTCCATTGAAAACGGAAGTTTGTTTAGTCCTTCTAAACTTGACATTCTTTTGGAAAAAGATACTTCCAGCCACGTTCATTCGATAAATTCTAATATAAATATCTCTATTGATAAACAAATTTTGTTCGAACCCCTTTTAATAAATCTACTGGAATCAAAAAATAATTCACTCAGCAATATAAACGTTTCAATTAACAAACAAATAACACTTCAGCCTCTATTGGAACATGGGCAAGCACAAAATATAACTTTAAATCAAGTTGTTTCTCACAATGAAAAAATTATGTCAGTAAATAAACAAGTAAAAGACAATTCATCATTAACTCTAGACGAAATTGCAGAAAACATGGCTGTAAATGCATCCGTAACATCTGCCGAGAAAACACAAATTGCCTCGATCACATCTTCTGTAGCAAAAGCCACAAGTGTACCAGAAATGTCTTCTTCAAAAAGGCCTTTGCCAAAGCAATCACATTTGTTGCCTCAGCAAAAGTGGATCTCAAACAATAAGCAGTTTAATAACAAGCAAAATCGACAGACAACTAAGCATCAACAATGGCAACATAAAAATCGACAAATGTCTACACAAAATCTAGCAGCTTTCAGTCAACCGTTGTCCAGAGTACCAACAGTTTCTAGGATTATTTATTGCAATAAAGAAGGATTTTATAAAAAATTTGTAGATAAAACAATATATAGTCGTTGTATGCTTACAAATGGTTATTTAATAATGCGTTTTTTCAAATGTTTGAATGGATCTGTTTTCAATTTTAAACTGAAGAAATGTGCTTGGACTAGAAAATAAAAAAATATTTATGTTAATTGTCAATATTAAAGTAAAATAAATTAGGCTATGCAATGAGAGATTGATAATTTAAGAATTATTATTAAGATTATAATACCATACAATTTTTTTATATATTTTTAAGTATGATGACTGAACAATAAAATATTTTTCAATGATTTGCTGGTGGGAAGATTTGTTTGAAATAAACAAGAGTGCATTAATGTTTATTGTAACTTTTATTAAACATATTTCATACATACATAATTATAGGGGAGAGTCGTCCAAAGGAACATGATATGGTAAAGTGATATAGTAAGTTTTGACTATTTATAGAGTTATTATCAGTCGAATTTACATGTGAAACCATTTTTCGTAAAGCAAACAGGTAATTTATCAAGTTTTTTGGTTTACCAAAGTATTTAATTATGTTTTTAGAAAAAAAGCAATTTAATTTAAGGGGATACCCAAGTGAAAATGCTAAAACTGGTAAAAATTACTCAATTTGCATATTTTTTTTTTGCATTATAATCCTTGAAAATGATATATCGAGGATACGTAGTGATATATTTGAAAACGCAATTGTTATTTATTTATTTGTTAATAACAAACTAAAATAGGGCTTTTTTCAAAACAGTCCATGTGCCATAATTTTCAACGGAATTCTTTTTTTTTAAATGATCATAAAAACGTAAGGAAGAATTTGTCTAGATGGAATTTTGATATCATTTAAAGCAAAAAAGTTACGGTGATTATTTTAAAAATTTGTTGACAAATAGACGAAAATGGGTCTTTTTTTTAGTTAATTGTTGATAAAATTCTTTATAATTGAAAATTTTAAATTCCGTCTAGACAATTTGTTCTCAACTCTTTTGGGTGCATTTAAAAAAAAAGTAAATCGGTTGAAAACTGCGGCAAATAAACTATTTTGAAATTGAAGAAATAGAATAAATAAATATCAGAGATAATCGTAATTAAAGTTTTACTCATATAATAAGGTACAAATACTGGGTTTCTATAACTTATTCGCATTAAATAATTAATCGGCTATTCTAGGGCCATAAATGAGATCTTCTTTTTTTGGATACTTATTTGTTAAAGCATGTTATTTTAACGAGGGTTCCGCTTTATTCTGCCTTTATTAAAAAGGCAGTAATCCAGTAATTCCCCATTTTTATACAACTTAATTTTTTTTCAATTTGATCATGAAATAAGTTTTAATCATACACATTTTGTAGAGCACTGTCCAAATAATAATCTAATATTTTTTTGATTCGTTTATCTTCATATAACTCAGTGTAAGATAGTGGTCCGCTTTGGGCACCTCTCCCCAAAACAAATAAGGTATTAAAAGGATCCTAGAGTCTAAATTAAAACCTATTAGAAAATGAACCTAGAGGTCTAAAGATTTGGATTTTACATAAATTTGCAAAACAAAAACCATAGACATAATGTTGTATCATTTTTCAGGAAAAAATTCGAAATTCACAAAAATGAACATATTTTAGTGAAAATTAATTTTTGTCAAAATACATGTAATTTTTAAGCCAAAATAATAAAAAATTACGGATTAGTCGGAAGTGTCGTGTAGTAAAAGTTACTGTTACACTTTTTATACTTTATTTGTATGGATTTTTTGATCACTGAATTAAAATTTCATATTGAAATCAACTTTTTGGTTTACGACACTTGTCAAAAGCTGTCAAATTTTTTTTTAATTTAAAAAGGCCTTTTATAATTAATTTTTTACTGTTTTCATAGTTCTTTGTTCGTTGAATTTGAATTAAATGTCAAAATTAACTTTAGACATTTTTACAAAAATTAGATTGACAGCTTTCAATCTAAAAGTATTTCAGGATTATTGAGAGTAGTCAAAATTAAAGTTAAAATTATATATAAAAATAAACAAATAATGAAAAATTGTATTCTAAAGTTTTGCACAAATGAGAAGAAAATTACAATTGATTACAACAAATTTTGAACTAAATAAGTTTGAATTTGGAATAAGTTTATGAAAAATATAAACAACAATCCAATTTTCCAAAATTTTTACAATACAATTTTATAAGCTATATTTTTTCTTCATTAAAATGATTTATTATTCAATATAATTATCAGAGCGTCCATTCAAGACATTGAGAAGTTGGCTGTGAGATAAAAATAATTCGATACTTATGACATTTTAATTTGTCAGGTCAACATTCAAATTGTTCTAACTTTTTCTAAGAGTGTATAACGGTAAACAAATGACTTATGCTTTTAATTATAATTAATAATTATATTTCAATTAGTTATTCTTGTTGATGTAATTAAAACAAAAGAACCAAGTTATTAAACAAATAAATATGAAAATTTAATGTAAAAACAATTTTTTTATCTATTCATTTTGTATACAGCAATTAAAGTATTAATTGATAAATTTCTTAAGTTGACTTTCGTGAATAAAATATTGTAAAATCCA